>JASSUY010040053.1:19893-32316 GCA_032466535.1 Forpus xanthops | reverse complement strand
ATCTGAGGAAGAAATTCTTTACTGTAAGGGTGGTGAGGCACTGGAATGTGTTGCCCAGGGAAGTTGTGAATGCTCCACCGCTGACAGTGTTCAAGGCTGGGCTGGACATAGCCTTGGGTGACATGGTTTAGTGGGAGGTGTCCCTGCCCCTGCAGGGGGGTTGGAACTAGATGATCTTAAGGTCCTTTCCAACCTTAACTATTCTATGATTCTATAGTCTAGAAGTATGTACTGTAAGAAGCTGCATATTGTTTCAGACTAAAAACAGTTTATGCAGCAAACCCAGCCATGGAAGAGCAATGCATGAAAGCATGAAGTAGAATATGACATGTTGATAACCAGTTAAGAAAAGGGCTTGGGATACTTGGGGTGCCCTTCAATTAAGGTGGTTCCAGCCCAGGATCATGTTTCCCCAACTCCTACAAGTGGGACTCAAATGGAAACCAAAGACACCAAATGTCCTGTATTATACAAAAGCAAAACAAAATAGATTTTGCAATACGTCCCAAAAATTTGGAGTCTGCTCTGAAAACACAGGCTGTGAACTACCGGAGAGCCCTCATTCACTGACAAGATCATCAGCTTTTGCTGATCAAAATACTTGGGAGGGATAGGAAGGCTGCCTCCAAAGTTACCCAAGTCAGAAAGGCTACTAATGGGCTTCATGAAGGAGCATGGTACTGGGTCAGAGCAAACAGTCATCTTTGCAGCATCCCATCTTTGACAGTGACATGTTACAAATGCCTAAAGGGACTGTATCAGAAAAGGCTACATCCAGGGAGACATTTCTCCCTTCCAGCTCTGGCAGTCTGAAGCTTAGAAAATTTCCCAGCCTGAGATTATATCTGCATCTTTGAATTTAAGCTTCTTCTTGTAACTTCATTTGTTGCTGTTTCAAGTAATTAGTATTCTTTACATCCACAGTAACTAGAAGGAAGAAGTCCCACAGCTGCACTCTATGTCACATGGAAAGTACTTCCTTCTCATTTAAAGCTGCTTTTCCCTGGTGCCCTTTCATTGCATCCACAACAGACAACAAATAATCACTATTTCACTGCCTTTAACTACAGATTCCTAAGTGTTTCCCAAGCCACAGAGATTGTATCTGTTTGTCTGAATAGAAACTTTTTCATACCGTGCAGGCCTGCATTTATTTTCGGTGTGTGTGGCTTCTTAAACCAAGGACATCAGAGTAAGGCTACATGCAGGCTGCGGCACACAGCTCTGCATTGTTGCACTTCCTAGGGATGTCTGCTTATGGAGGACCTATGTCCCTTTTCTCACTGCAGTTCTTGAGGGACAACATGTCTTTGGGCACATACTCAGGCCTAGACTCAGTGGTGATACAAACAGTGGTTTAAGTTACATCTGAGCAAGCAGTGGAAGTGTAATTCAGCATTCAGAACTGGCAAATTAGTGCAGGAAAAGCTGACAGGAAAGGGTGAAAGTTACAGAATGGATTACGAATAAATTTGGCCTGGTGTGGAATTAAGGACAGCTTTGAATCAGCACATATCACAGCTTAGTACTCAGTGATTCCTCAGCGTAACAAGAAACACATCAGTTTACACTTATCAAGACAGACAAGTTTTATTGCTGGGTTGTTAACTCCAGTGATGCAAGAGACAGCTCCCTCTTGTCTACATGAAGAGTCATGGCTGCAGAAGGTAAATGGTTCCCAAGTGTTGGGGGGGCCCTGTTCCAGTCTATATATATGTATGTGTATCACTGTATGTCTTAATATACGTTTGCTAAAGATAACATGCCAGTGTTAAAGACAAATGAAACTCTCCAAGGCAGCAGTAGAAGCCCTGAGTAAATCTTCAAAATGAAAAGTCAAGGCTGTTTTTCCATGCAGATGTAGGTGTCACCTCTGTTTTACTCCTGTGCTACCATTGCTCTGCAACTAAATACACTAAGAAAGGCATGCAAGGAAGCTTGGAGCTCAGAGGTAGGAACTACCTAAGAACTGAATGGGTCTTACTCTTCCTAAAGACTACCAGCATTACTGTGGGTATTACTGGGGGTATAATGTCATTGTTTGTTCAAAGCAGGAATTTCTTGCACTTCCTCTCTCTGCAGCTTCTACCATTTCTACCCTCAACACCCTTGATTAGATGTTTTTGTCCCAGCTGAGGCATGTGAAGTACCATGGGACCCTTCCTCAGCTCTGCTTAAAGCACAAGACTTAACTCCTTTCCCAAGCAAGATGAAATGCGTAGTAGGTTTGGGTACTGGAAAGCCAGAAGAGATGTGGGAACAGATAACTGGTTGGAATTTTTAATAGGCATATAGGTTTTGATACTCAGGCTACTGAAATTCAGCAAGTTAGGCACTGACCTCATTGAACCAGTCTTCTAGAAATACCATTCACAGAGAGGAAATTACTGTCCAGTGAATGCTAAAGGAATCTGCATCCAGAGATGGAGAAGTATTTGAGTGCTCATTCACAGAGCTTTCAAAGAGAGATGTTTAAGAGTGGCAAAGAGGGTTTTGAGCCATTAAGTTGTGAGTTTATGCAGAATTAGACCTAGAAACTGTTGAAGACAGCAAGGAACTGCTTGAGACTGTGCAGCAGTGGTGGTGCTAGGCCACAGGGCACCGTGCCCAAAACTGCTACAGCAACTGTTTGGTATATCAGATGCCTTGACCTAGATGGAGTTTTGGAAGGAGGATGAAGCTGTCCACACTGCAGATGCAGGGGATGACTGCTGCCTGTCTTTGGGGCTGGGACACTGGTGGCCTCTCTGGTGAGAGCTGTGCTCCAAGTGAAGCATTGAGTACCCAGGGAAAAGGGCTTCAGGAAGATGTGATCAGACTACAGGAATCAAGGTGTGCAAACAGAAGACCAACAAAGTCTGCACACAGACTCTGCAAGAGGAGAGTGTCTGAGCTCCACAAAGCAAGGATGAGCAACTAAAGACTACATTTGAACTAGGGCTGAATGGAGACTTCCAGGATGGGGAAGGCCTGAAGTTTGTGACTTCAGCAGAAGTAGGTTCCTTCTTGTCCAACAGATCCTCCAGGACATGTGTAGCCGGCCCCCTGAGTGAAGGTGAAGAGTTGTTTTGAAGGAGACTTCAGAGCCAGCTGACCCTGAACCAGGTTTCTGTACCCAGAGGAAAAGTTGAGTAACAACTGGTAGAGATTCCCTCCTGCCAACCTGAGTTGGTTGTCTCAAGTTTGTGGAATTCCAGAAGTTCAGACTTGGGACATGGCAGAACTCCTGAGGCTCATCCAGCCCTCAGACTCATTACACATTGCATCTTTGATACTGTTAGCAGGACCATAAGTAAATCAGAATGAGCTAGTGAATTTTATCAAAGGGCCTGTGAATACTCAAGTTATGTCTCTGTGAGAAGCTCTAGCAGTCATTGGAGAAGATGGAGTACCAGGTGCAGATTAGAAATGGGATGGTGGGATGGTAAATAAGCTCTAGAGAGAGATATGTAAGAATATGGAAAACGAGGGGGTACTCCCAGTGGTAATTTGCAGTGAGGGTTGTTACCCTTTGAAGAGCAAAAGGAGCCATAAGGAATGTCAGCAAGAGCAACTGGGTAACACGGTAGCTGATGAATTTCATGTGGATAAAATACACAGTAATGAATCCTGGAAAGGTCAAGCTTTCCATAGATATTGCTGAAGTCTAAGCTAACTTTCAGGAGAAAAAAGAAATCATGTGTAGGTCATGGAAACAAAAAAACCTTTAAAGAATCCTCAAAAGACAAAAGAAAAAAATCCAAAGTCATATTACAGTGATTTACTGCTGCTTACTTTCTTGTGGGTAGAAGAGAGAGGTGCTTGCAAATGCTAGCTAGATATAAAGTGCTAACTACCAGTAATATCTGGGAGTGGGCACAAAAACACATGCACATGTTCAGCACACAGGCTTCTACTGTAGCAGAAGTAAAATGTTGACTACAAATAAATGTATGTAGTGTGTCCTGGTTAATGTTTGTATGCTTGAAGTCAGTGCTGTCTGCCAGTTGCTGAGCTGCTATCCTTGTCTGAGGAATGATGAGTAAGGTAGCAGAAGCAACCAGAGGAATTTACTGCTGCTGTCAGTTACAAAACTTGGCACACCCTGCCTGAAGTGGCTTGATTTTAGATGTGTGAGGGCTGAGCATGAACCGAAGAAAGATTCATGTTTGCAAAATGCATGGGAGATGAATGAATATACAGGAAGCTTCTGATCCTGCAGCACTAAAATCCTACAGAAATGGACCACATCTCCACTAACTTTCCTGTAGTTCATTATGGCATTCTTCTAACCAGCCACTCCATTCCACTCTGGAGATGTTTGCATTTCAGTGGTGGATGAGGTGATCTCTATTTATAGTTTATACATAAGTTCATACAATGTACTGAAAGGCTCTCCAAACAAAACATCCAGTAATAAATGGATTTAAATTAGTTAATTTAATGTGAAATGAACATTACTATGGAGAAAAGAACATACTGTTGCATAATCTTGCTTATTTTATCAATACTCCTTTTGTCCTCTTTTCCAAGGAAGCTTATAATCCATCTAGGTCACAACTGTGCATAGAGATTCGTTTTGTCCACTGTTGTTCCAGGTGTAGGAAGGCAAATCACAATCACACAGCACTGAGAGTGGACAACCCTACCCCACAGCAAGCCAAGTCAAAATGACATTTGTGGTCACTTTTGATATAGTTAGGGTCACTTTAGCATCAAACAGTAACATAGTAATTGGCTGCTACCTTATCCTTGCAAAGGTAAAATGGTATGTTGGACAGACTATGAGACTGAAAATTAGCACCTCAGGACTCTATTACATGAAATCTAAGGATTTCTATGCACTTGGTCTTGCAGATGATGAAACTGAGGGGCAGAAGTAAACAAAAAGCAACTTGCCTAAATTGGAAACACCAATGGGAGCTGCAGGAGTTTCTAGAAAATCACTGCTGCTAAGACAGAGTCACTTGCATTTAACCACAGAGAACAGAATTTTCTAAATTGCAAAATAAATAAAAATTACATTTTGTCATTAGTGGATAGTTCTGATAACCTTTAGTTTCTTATTCTGAGGCCTGTGCACAGAGAAGTGTTTGCATTGGAACTAGCAGCACTATGCTTACCGTTGTGAAATGCACTACGCAGTAGATTCCGATGACAACAAGGCCGATGATGATTGATGCAACAGCAACCCAGAGGGCATTGCGACCCAGTCTTTTTGAGCCTTCCATATCTCCTTGATTATAACTGTTTAAAGCCTGCAAAAGAGAAACATAGTTTGACTTTTTTAAATAGAAATCTGTACACAAACTAACGTGACTGCTTTGAACTAACATTAAGTTCTCTGCACACTGGTCCTGTAGGAAGAATGCCAGACAATGGTGAAGAACTTCAGACAATAGAGTTTTGCTTTGTAACATCCACTGCCACCAGCTGGAGGGAAGCAGGGAATCCAGTTTTCTGTCCTGCTCATTTCATCGTTCTTATTTTCAGTGGTGAGGCCATAGTCATATGATGAGTTTTCTTGTACACAGCAGTATAAAAGCTGTTAGAGCAACTCGAATCCACCTACTTGAATAAATCAGTTTTGTTTATCTCTGGAAATATTTTTATAGCATATGTGAATTGTTAGTTGGCTCCTTCATCAGCAGTGGAATAAACTCTAACACTTTATAGGTCCATAAGCATGAAAGGGAGCATAATTAGGCTGCACTTTCACAGAAAGCCTCAGGAAAACAACAACAACAAAAGCTCACTAATTTCCTATTTTTCCAATGGTTTGCTCTTCAAAAAGTTTGAAGAATTAATAGGTAGTTTGGTGGTGGTGAATGAAACCCAGCCCAAAACAAACCAAAGAAATACAGATCATCTTAACAAAAGATCCAAGTGCCATCTTTGTGGGCTAGAAACGCTGTCCCTTTGAAGTTTTTGAGCACACTGATAATTATCATCATCTTCATCCTGAGGTTTCGCACCAGACATACAGATTTTATCTCAACAGACTGGACTTTATCCACCCATGATTTAGCAGATGTATTATATTCACTACATGCACAGATTCTAAGTCTTTTGTGAAACGGGCTGTAAGACTTTCTGAATTCATTTTTGGTTTAACCAGACCATATATTGGAAGACTTAGTGAAAGACACTGAATTATTCTACTACACAAGTCTAATGCAGTCTGTAGTAACTTTATCCCAAGAATAAGATATTACCAAAGAATTTTTTAAGATAGTGTTATTATTGAGAATTATTTTGTAAGATCAGGAGAGTTTGAGCTCACAAACTGTGACACTGAGTAGAAATTTCTTGATCATATTGCACTACTGAACTATTTCAGCAGACCTCCTCAGGGAATCAGGTTAGTCATAACTTGATTCCCTGAGGATGTTCTTCAGTTCTTTATCATACTATTCTTTAGTATCTGTGGTATTGCAGAAAGTATCCCAGAAACTGGAAATACAGGGGGAGAAATATGGGGACCTAATCAAATTAACTCTTCTGTGCACTAAATAATTCAGATTGCCTTTAGAAAACAACTGGATGAGGTATTGCCAAGTGCTGTCATGGAAGTGCTTTAGTTACTAATCGTTTTGTGCGGCAAAGACAGAGCAGCAGCTACTTCAACAGAGTGAAGATCCAAGACTGTGGTGAGTAGGAAAGGAATGAACTTCAGAGGACACCAGGCTTTGCTGCAGAGCCTTTTTTCTCAAGCAGAAAAATAATTAGGGACATTATCTCTGTGTGTTCTCTCAATTAGTGAGCACACACAAGTTAATGGACTAGATGCATCCTTGGTGTTAGCACTGCAGTAAGATCACTCTGCCAAGACAGTCCCAAAGCAATGAAGCCTATATTCCTCCAATTGTATCTCATGGATAAGTGCAGGTACTTATTCTCTGGTGTCTAACAAAGACTGAGCTGCTGATGCACTCTAGCCCTTAAAGAGAGAGCACTGATACTTTTATTCTCTTCCTGGAAGCTTGCATGCCTAAACATTTCTCTATTTTATTTCCCTAAAGAATATTGCTAATACCTCTGCTCTGCTGTCAGATTTTGAGGTTGGCTACCGGACTTAAATGATATAGAGGGAAAAGAGGGAAGAGATGGAAATGATAGGTGGACACAAACACCTAGTCAAATAGGATGATGTCACCTCTGATTCTTCACCAGTGCAGGCTCCTGTTACAAAGGGTGGCTAGCATAGTTCCTCTCATCTAAGGTACTCCACTGTTCTCAACACTCCTACCTATGGGAGAAGAGCTTGCTTAGGTTTTTCACAAAATACATTTGGGAAGATCAACAAAAGGAGGGTCGGGGGAAACATGGCTTGGCCTTGAACAGGCTGACTTCTGCCTCTGTCAGCAGCTATGAATGCAACTGTGGCATCAGGGAGCAAGATGGAGAAGCATCACTGACAGCCCTGCCCTGTACTTTGTTCTCCCCACCCATTGCTCTGGGTGACATCTAGAGAATGGTCCTACAGACACTCTAAACTCGGTTCTCCATATATGCAACTGACAGAATTGTAAGCGAGACGCAACAGCACCAGCTTGCAGTTCTGTGCAATTTTACTAATGTATTTAGGAAGCCTGGAAAATGTCCATGTGATTTCTGCAGGTACTACATAAATAATTCACCCTGTACACTTTAATAAATAATGTAATTTTAATACAAATCCATGATGGAGAGGAAGAAAATGGCATTAATGATAAAGAGGAGGATTTGGGAGAGACAGGAAGGAGACAAAAGTTTCTTTATTAAGAGGTTAAATTAAATAGCATAACTTAGCAATCAAGAAGAGATCTGGGGAGTGGTCAGGGTCTGATACAAAGCTCTTTGAAATTCATTTACTTCTGTCACCTTCAGGGGGCCCTTGAATCAAGCATCCAGTTTTCAATGTTAGACATAGACAACATTAACAGTTAAAGCCTTAAATGTTACATCTGTTTATTTCAAAGGGGTAGGTAATATATGCAGGATACAGCATCTGAGTGAGACATTTGGTCTGTCCAACTTTTCAAACCAATTTCAGCCATTTTCAACCTAATACCATATGATTTCTCAGGTTTCTGCTACCACACTTACTATGAAGTCATAAGCTAAATTAAAGACACAGTTCTGCAGCTGCTTATTTACGTGAGTAACCTCAGTGACTTCACCAGGTTCACAAACATCTATTTATAAAAGATATTCACAGTTCAACAATGGAGCAGCTTCACCTCATATGAACAGAAATTCACTGAATTAGTTACAAACTATGAATCTCTTTTAATGTGCCATAATTCAGAATACTCAGTTACTTCAGAAATGCTCCTCTACATCTCTCACAAACCAGGTCAGAGCAGACTGATGTTCTCTGATCAACATTCTCCTGGCTTTCTACAAGCCAGACTGTAACAAACCTGTCTGAGCCTGGAAATGAGACATTCTCTATAGTTCAGGCCAAAGGAAAAATGAGACATGCTGGCTCAGTATGGCTCCTCATTGTAAGAGTAACTTACAGAAAAAGAAGAGGGGGACTCAGGGAGCAATTCAGAACTAGGCTTGATCTCTGCTTTTTGCAAGCAAGGAGGTGATGAGCAGGACACAATGAAAGGGGGATTTGCTCTGCAGGTTGTATAGTGGCATGCAAACAGTGCTGGACTTCTGTGTCTGTTGTTTGCAGAGGAAAAGCTTACTAGTTTGCAGAGGTAAGGGTCATGCAAAAATGCTTAAGAAAAGCAGCTGAGCCTTGCTGTTTAACACTCTGGAAGTAGGTACAGGCTGTCTCATATGTTGTCAGGTGTCCTGGGACCTACGAGTTACTTAAGAAAAGCTGTATAAATAATAAACTCTCCAAATAAACTTTCTACCTAAAGAGCAGTACAGCTGTACAGGAACACTGTGGTCACTGTGCTAGTCATTGGCCTAACCAAAAGCCAACACACTGTACAAGGCTCTTTAGGATCCCAGCTCGAAGAGGTGAGCAACCCCCTCAGAAAGTAAGTTCCACGACTTCTACCACCCTCTTGTTTGCTGCCTTTGCTTAGGGAAACTAATCTACAGAAAAGTCATGTGAATCGAAGGGTAACAAATGTAAAGACCTTGTTACTAGCAGAGGCAGATGAGCCAAGATTATCACAGCTTGGCCACATATATTGTTGGAAACATGCAAATAATTAAACAGAAATGTGTCAACATGAAGAGGGAGTTAGGAACAAACAGGCAGGGAGAAATAACTGTTGAGAGACTATTATAAAGTTGTTACAAATCTAAGGCTCTATAAAATTAGATGATGTCCCACATATATTTGAAATAGAGACAACTGGAGATGGCATACTGAGAAAGGACGAAGTTAGCTCAACTATCAATCCTTAGTGCTGGCATTAGAAGTATCTGATTCATTTTGCAGAGTTGTCCCATAGCCTCCCTCTGATTCCATGAGTTGGACACAGACCAACCCAGCTGAGCCAGGTTTTCAGATACAGCTGGCAGTTCACTGCCAGCAAAGTGGTTTTTGGGTTCACAACAGGGGAAAAGACATCACTGCAGATAAGGAGCCACACCATGGGAATCTCTGTCAAGAGCCTCCTGACTATGGTACCTGCCCCACACTCCTGCCCTGATGCCTGTGGTCTCACCTATGCTGAAAAGAATAGGGAAGGTCTGAGTAAAGCACCTCTGGGGCTGAGTGAGTCGAATAATTGTACAGCAGCATTAAATAGCAGCTGGAAGCAATAGGAAGCAGAAGAACTGATGGCATCTAGCTGGAGCTGCAGGGGAGTACTAAGTGCTCCTGCAGCCAGGAGTCCTGGCCAGGACCCTGGGGAAAACAGATGTCCACCTGCTAAAAACACCAAGCAATCCTCACACCTGAAAGTGACCAGCAAGAAGGGGGCTGCTCTTGTAATGCCAATATATCAATGCCCTGATGCCATCAAGTGCCCATTCTACCAGCTCTTCTTTTACCCCATCACAAAAAATAATTTCCTTCACAAAGGAAGCAAGAAATAAAAAAGGTTATTATCACAACAGGGAGCACTTGGAAGAGGTTGATACTAAAAATATATTCAAGAAGGTAAGATCTGAAATGATAAGGTTTGTGTGTATTTGTGAAGGTGAGAAAGATGTGAGGAAACTAGGGCTGGAGTTGTAAATGTAGCAGAAGAGACTGAAGACAAATCTGTCATATAATTTGAGGGGTGTTAGAGCCCAGACTCTACTTTTACAGTGAACATTGAATTGAGAGCACTTAAGGAGGACATGACACAGGCAAAAGGTGTTGAACCATAACCTTCTTTCTAGGGGCCCGTAGAACTTCCTAGACAACTCCACTTTTTATGGGTCTTTCTCTCTTCTGATACAAGATCTCAAGCAATATCTGCAGATTATAAAGGTATCTTCTGCAAGAAAAGCAAATAACTGGCTCCTGTATCTCAGTGTAAACCTTAACAACTCTAGGAAACAAGCTGAGAAAGAGGGAGGGTGTAGATCCCAGCAGATGTGGAAATAAACCCGGCATAGGTTAAAATGTAGAACCTGGAGTGGAGGTTAATGGAGCAGGTACAGGTTGCAGCTGTAAAAGGCAGGGGCACTGGGCTGTGGAAAAGAAGTTGGACATGTTATTTTCAAGGAAAATGAGAGGGTTTAGGTAGGAATATTTTGAAACAGGATTCAGGTACAGTGGAGGTTATGGGTTTGGTTTTTGTTTTCCCCCTTTCAGGGAGTGGGCAGCTGAGACCTCCACAGACTGTTTAGCATTCAGGAAGTGCTCTTCCCACCCTGGTTTCTACATATCCCCCACTGACGGTTACTTAAGCCTGACTCCAAAAGCCAGCATGAACTTCAACTGGAGTGTGGGTGGAGATTTCTCCATATGGGGTGCAAAAATCTTTAGAGGCCAAATTGTGTCCTTGACAGTTAACTTTCTGCAGCCCCAGTGCTTTGGTGAAAGCATCATCACAGTGAACAGATGCTCACAGCCCCAGATCATCAGCTCTCATTACTTTATATAGTGTCCACAGATAAAGGATGCTGCATACCAGCAGAACCCAATCTTCCCACATCAAGGAAAAGAGCATATTCTAAAGTTAACAACAAAGAAAATAAACACAGAGAGGGAAGAAAGTCAGCTAATACTTATCTGGTCAAAATAGGTTGTGAAGGTGGAATAGTTACTTTAAGTGATTCTCAAGCTTAAGCAATGTGATTGTGATCAATCTTACTAGTTTTAGAAAAGCGTGCTTTAGTGTATTTTAGACACTGGGAATTGTTCTTAATTGAAAAAAGAAAGAGTATTTTTACTTACCTTTCCAGCCTGGCTGTCAGAGAAAAGGATGAAAACACACAACATGTTTTAAACCCTTTTCAGCTCCTAAACAACAGAAATACATCGCAGTATTACTGAGAACACTGATCATGTATGCTATGAGAAAAGTCTGGATCGGACTTTGCAACTGAATCAGTTGAGTTGAACAGTTGAACCAATTCAGAGAGGAAGATTCTGTTCTAACAATCTTTCTGAAGTTAATGGGATTGCTGGATTATTAAAGACTATGCAAATTATTATGTGTTGTGGGAGTAAGGCTGCTCTCTCAGTGTACTGAACACTCAATTTATAAAAGGTTTTGCCACCAACCTACAACCGGAACTGTTGTGTATTTTATTCTAGCAAAGAGTTTGGAGGAGGCTAAGGAACCTGTTTACTGGAAAAAAGGCACCTTTATCATATTTGATTAGCTGAAACAGAAACCACATCTGTTCCTTTGCAAATCAGACTTCTGTTCCCCAGTTGCTCCTTTTACACACAGATCTGTGTCCAATTCAGTGTGCAAGTTAGTTGATGTAACAAATCCCATTGACTAGGACAAACTTCCCTCCCTTACATAGCCTGATACTGAAAACTTGATTTGAACAGCCTTTTACTATGTAGTCATCTGCTGCTAGGGCAGCTACATGGACACCCTGACCGAGCCTGCTGATGCCTTCCGGCTCGCTGCCTCACCTACCTTTGTCCACAGGCTCAGGGACAAGGGGTTAAAAGACGGCTGGGTGCCCGTTAGCCTAACGGCTCCTCCAGCCCTGCTTTGCTCCCGTAGGTCCCGGCCGGGAGCGCCGTGCCCGGAGAGCTGGCGGTCGCCCCGCTGAACACCCAGCCCCAAGCCGAAAGTGGCTCGGGCACCCAGCGGGAGGCTACTCACCATGACGGCGAAGACGAAGGCGACGATGTTGACGGGATAGGCGGGACAGAAGCAGGCGAGGATGCTGAGGAGCAGGTAGCTCTTGGGCCGCGGCTGCGGCGGTCCGTCGGGCAGCTCATCCTCGATGTTGGTCTCGGGGCTGTTCTCCAGAGCCCTCTTGATGTCGGCGCCGGGGGGGAGCGCGGACATGGGGCTGCGGTGCGGTGCGGCTGGCGGCCGGGAAAGCCCAGCGCCGCGCACCGGGCAGGCGGGACCCGAGGCG
>JASSUY010040053.1:0-19793 GCA_032466535.1 Forpus xanthops | reverse complement strand
GCGGGACCCGAGGCGCTGAGCCAAGGAGCCGCGCCCGGCAGCGCCGCGGGGCGGGGGGACACGACAGGGACACGGCCCCTCTTAGGCGGAACCTTTCAACCGGAGAGCAAATTCACCGGAGCTATAGGGGAAAAAGCCCACAGAAGCCGTCGAGGGTTTGCAGCACCGTCCTGCGGCTGCCCCTGCCCGGCACTGGGAGCCTCTGCCGCTGGCACGGCGGGTCCGGGAGCCACAGGGCCCTCGGCTGTTCCGGTCTTTCCCAAAACTTGTTAACCGTTTGCAATTAAACGACTTTAGAGGAGTTTGCATTACCCCTGGGGAGAAGTTCGCTGTGTTCTTAGACCCTCTTTTCTAGTGCCAATGGGCACCATCAGCAAAAGGCCTTTCTTTTTAGCCGAATTGAATGTCATCTCCTAACCCCAGTGACTTGCTAAACTTAGCGAAAACACTGAAGATTGGCAGAAAGTGACCAACTAAAAGCAGTTTGGTGGTTCAGGCACAGAGTATTTTTGCCAATTTTAGCAAGTGATTCAGTCCTCACTGAACATCTCTAAGGTAAAATCCACTTTGGGGGGCTGCAGGAGGAGGAAGCAAATGACTCTATTATTTCCCAACCCTAATGTATGAAAAAAAAAAAAACAAAAAAAACCAAACCCCAATCCCACAAAACAAGCAAAAAAAGATCTGCTTCCATGATGGTTTTGAAGGTGCACAGCCTGCCTAGAAAGGAATGGGCTCTGATTCTGCCATATGATATTGGAAAAAAGAACATACCTGCACAGAGCTTCAACAGAATGGAGAGATGTCAGATGAAAGCTGGAGTTGAGATTTTGCACTGCATAGCTCCTCCTGAGAGCATTTCATTAATGGAAGTTACAGAAAACAGCAATGTGTGCTATGAGCTTTATGAATGAGCTCCTTGTGTCACTGGGAGTTCTGCAATTGACTTGAATGGAGCCATGGCTTCCAGTTTCTGGATGCCATCCTACAAGATACAATGCAGTCAACACAGTAAAGACATAAGAAATGCAAGTGCAGTATTTTTACTTTCATGAACTAATCTCTCAACTGGAATATAACATGGAATGAGAATCTGTTGAGTGATCAAAATGTCTAAAGAACATAGTCTATGTCTTTAGGAAACAGTAAGAAATACCAAGTTACATTGTGCTTGCCAATATGTCCATTAGTGTTCAGGCACAAGCTCTTTGTAGCTGTAAAATCTCTGATATGTTTGTTCTCAGGGGACTTCAAGCACAGTTACCAGACAAGCTCAGAAAACACAGTTCACATCGCACCACACAATTACTTTGAGAATTGTTTTCAGTGAGGATAGAGACCATTGGATGTATCTTCCACACGGGATCAGTGGCATTCAGGGCCACTCAAGTCTTTAATCCATGAGAATACATTCAGGGAAGCATTGTAGTGCCTTCATGAGCTTGAGTTTGCCTGGTTGCAGTTGAAACACTGGTAAATAAGAACCTATTATCAAACATGTGAGTGAGAACATCCAGCTCACTTAGGGAAGTCTGAGCCATTAATGTTGAACACTAACAAGCACAACAAAGAGCTGCTGCACATCAGTTATATAGAGACTAAATTGTGTGCAAAGATTAGCCAGAGAGACTTGAAACTTGGGTATGAGGAAAGGATGTAGATTTTCCCTGTCTAATGCCAGACATTTAGTTTAAGTGCCTTTTAGGGCACCTCCAAGAGGGTTATTCAGAGGCTGGTGGAGTTAACCAGTCACATCAAGTCAACAACTTGCACTACTTCTTTCTCAGAGGACCATGAACTGTAGAAGGAATCTGTTAAATCAGGCTATGTGAATCCCTTCCCAGGTCTCTCAAACACAGCACAGACCCAATAGTAGTATTTCTAGAAACAGTAAAGTTTAATTGTTCAAATAATGCTGCTAAGGGATGCTAATGGATTGTAAAGAAAGCAGGAGACAGGAAGTGGTGAGATGTGTGGAGCTACAGAAGATATAATTCAAGGGCAATTTGTTATAATGAGAGTTCATTAAGAGGTTCGTGAGACAGAGTTGTGTCAGAGGCAGTCACTGTAGCTGAATCTAGTAGTTTCTTTTATGTAGATCCTTTAAAATCCAAGAAGTATATCCTATTAGGATGAGAGATTCAATTTTAAATGGCACTGACTTATAGCCACTTACTGAGGAAAAGGAGGTATTCAGCCAGGAGTTCGGTTTCACAGATGGCATTGATGGGAGATAGTTAGATTCTTGGGAACCTGGGAAAGGTTCTCACCTCACAGGTAACCCCTGTGCTGAGATGGCTCAGCAGAAAAGCTGTGAAAATGATTGAAGAACATTAACTGAGAGTTTTAAGATGTAGTTCCAGGTACAATCATAAAAATAGCCCTCCAAGAAAATGAGTCAGAGTACCCAATATTCTTGCTTACAGCATTGCTCTTCAAGCTGAGTCTTCAAAAAGAAACTGATCACTCTGCACAGAGCAGCGATTTTCCCCCAGTGATATGAGTAAGGCTGGATAAATTGCTTATCATGATGGGCAAAGCAGATGGGCTAAAAAAATGACAGTTTCAAGATAACTTTTAAAGGTCTTCTTTCCCTGATTTCAAAGGATGTGATAGCAGGATTATCAAAGCTTGATAGGATTTGATATAAGGCAGAATATGGTCTCTCCAGGACACTTAGCTGTACTGCTGGCTGGTAGGACTCTCCTCAAAGGCATGTTCATGGCTTTGGAGAGAAGCTCTAGTGGCTGCACACACAAGTCAAAGTCCACATAAAGATTAAAATGGTAGTTTAACACTCCAAGGTTGTTTGGGACTAACATATGTGTCCAGACATGATACGAGGAGTTCCCTCACTGATTCTCCACAGTACTAAGAGAGCAGAGTTGCTGCAAGTCCTGAGCACTATGAACTCTATAAAGTGCAGTGTCACACCAGAAGATGCTGTTGGGACCTTGCACTGGCCTGAAGGACTGGTTATTTGGGCTGGGCTTCCCCAGCTCCATGTGAGGTGAGGGAGGCATTTCTGGATCACAGCTCTTGCTGGAACAAAACAGCCTCAACAAGGGACTGTGTTTGATTAGTACAGTCAATCCCAATGCAGCAGAACTGGTGATGTTCAAACAAACCTAACTACAGACCATGCTCTCTGCTGTCCTATTGCAAAAATGTGCATATTGCTTTTTCCCAACTACTCTTAGGAAAAAAGAAAGTAACTGAAATTTTCAGGAGAGTGCAGTATGCCCAGCAGAGGAATGGTAAATTGGTGGTAATGCAAACAGTGTCTTTCTAAACCAAGTGATCTGTTATTTCTCAGTATGGTCACACAGCTGCCTATCATTGCCTCTGTTTCCAACCCTTCTGGGTTATTAAACAGAGAAAAGGACTACAGAAATAATGAAGGAGGTCTGTGAGCAACACTTCTATACTTTTCCACTGAATTGTTGTTCTCTGGCTAGATCATGGACTGAAGCCTTTCCAAACACAGCAGGCAAGATGTTCACAGAAACCTTTCCCCACCCAGTCTTAAACACTACTTCTAGGAAAGGAGGTCACAGGAGCAGTCCATAGCCATGCAAGACTCCACACTGAGTTCTACTTATCTGAAGAAAAACCCACCCAAGCATCTTCCAACATTTAGCCATACTTTATCCTTCTTGACAGAACACGAAACCAAGCTGCCTTGTAATCCCAAAGGAAAACTATAAACTGGAAATTAAGTAATGTGATATCTAAAATTCTCATGCTGTATCCGTTGTACAGTAATTTAAAATTCTTCATCTATTTCATCATAGTACCTCATGACAGTAAACCCACAGGTTTTACAAAGGGAACAAGGAAGCTCATGGGAATTAAGACTGTGTACCCAGCAGGGTACTTCTGTCATGTAGCTCAATGCTCTGACTCTCCCCTGCTCCCAGAAGGTGGGTCACCTGGACATGAGCCATACAAGATCGGATTGAGGTCTCCCATATTCCAAATTCAAGTATTTCTGCTTGTACAGAAGTATTCCTCTACAGTGAAACAGGAAAAACTGATCTGCTCAGTACTGTGGGAGACCTGTACTGTTCTGTGAGAAGTCCCTGTTTTATCTCAGTGTTCTATTTCCCTGCAAATGAGTTCGTGTTCTTGGAAGTTTTTCTCCTTGTGACTGTCAAGACAGCCTGCTGTAGCAGTCTTTTAGGAGCACTGAAATGGCAGTTTTATTTATTTCCAGGACTTCCTGAAAACATTTAAAGACCTGTTAGTGTAGGAATTTGAAAAATTTTGCCAACTTGAGTGGTGTCTAATTAGCAAAGAAGTTGCAAACTGATTTGCACTAGCAACTAACTGAAAATTGCAGGTTTGTTTTCATAAATTCAAGTGTTTCGGGATTATTTAAGCTTGTTTCATATTCTGTTAAGACATTTGACGCAGAGAATGAATGTAATTAGTTCTCACCCACCCCACAGTCAGTCTAGAATCTCTTCATATATTTCTCTGGATCAGCTCCAGCTTCCCGCAATACAAACAAAAGCAATACACAGGCATGGTTATGTATATCGTTCTGTGGCTGGACTAGGTCAATTCTGTTACTTACAAGCAGGGTAAGGCTTGAATCAAAAGGCTAAATTCACCCATTAGAGAAAGTTTGGATCTGAATTGTGGGATAAGCTGAATACTAATGGCTGTATAAATGATTAATATACTTTGCACTTTTCTGTTGTATAGCATCCCATAGGAACCCTCTCTTCTCTCACAAATATACACATGTACTCTTCTTTCATTAAGAATTCCCAAATACAGTATTTAGAGCAGTCACAAAATTTGGATCAGACTGACCAATGCCTCTCCAGCTCTATTTCAATGTAATTGCAGTGGCCCAGAGTGCACTGGTGAACATGACCCAGAACTCATTTAACTGTTACATCAGGAGAACATTTAATCGGAAAAAAGAAATGAAGACACTGTTTCTGGGATATGCAACCCACCAAGAAATAGTCTGGATGTGTATGTAAAAGGACATGATTCTTTTTCCTAATTTATATATTACATTTATCACAATTCCAAAAAAGCTGTTCAAATGAATAAAGTCAGTGTTCACTTTTGTCCGATGATGTCAAACCAAGTTGTAGGACAGATTAAGCTACTGATTGGGTAGACACCAGCATGTCAGCCTGATGAATATGTACATACTCTATTTTGGGACAGAACCATGCTATGCTCCATGGCTGTCAAAAATCCAGACGCAATCTCATCACAGAAATAGTGCTCCAGGGAGGGCTACTCAGAGAACTGAGCTTTGGACATACACCTTTAGCTGTGTGATTTCTCTTAGGACCCTCTGTAGCTAACAGCAAAAGAACTGAGGAGAATACAGAGTACCTACACTGACTTCTGTGGGCATAGGTGAGCCTGGATTTCTGTGGAGGGGCTTCGTGTCCCTTTTAGCTATAGAGGCAGCTGTAGCTGTAGAGAAAGATTACCTAGCTAATGTTCCTTGCTTATGACCAAGGAGTCTGATTGACCATTGTTCATCCCTGCACAGTTTCTATGCTGATGGTTTTGTTTAGTATTTCCAGTATTTTCACACTTCACACATGAGAAAACCTGGTCATTCTCTCATGGAATTTGGAGAGGGCCTTTAAAAGAGTTGAACAATATTCAGTCCTTGCTTATGTCCTGGATTCTTTTCACAAGCCTGCATAATCAAGTCTGTTTTTTCCTCCAGGAGTCAAAGCTTGCTTTTTTGTCATTTTTACCTCAGCCACTTAGATTGTACGGGTCACGGTTCTTCCTTTTCTCCTATAACAAATGGAACACTTTGAGTTTGCGATCTCCCCTCCATGCTTTCTGTGTGAAGTTTTCATTATAGACAATACATATTTCCCGTAGCTGCAACCTGCAATACTTTGTAAACATGGTTTAAAGAACCAGGTAGGAAACAGCCTCTTAAGGCAAGTATTCATTAGAATATCCTGAAAAATGTTCTAATAAACTATGTGTGCAAGACAATGTTCTGATGACTGTTATAGTAATCTGGCACTGGAAAGAAATTGGATGCTCCAGCTGTCAACCATGATGGGTTCCTTTAAAAATCCACTCCAATTTATAGCACATTGACTAAATCCATCACACATAGTTGGGTGTAATTTATAGCACAATGTACTAAAATATAGCAACCCTAAAAAAAAGCTGTATGAATCACATAGAAAAGAGACAGCCATTTGCCAGGAATAAAGAAGGAAAGCCACGTCAATAACAAGACAAGGTTTTCTCTTTTAACCTTTCACTACTTTAGGGTCTAATCTTGCCCCTGTGAAGTTCACTGCAGAAGTTTAGTTCAACAATGGGAAATCAGGAATTTGAAAACTGAACACTGCTAATCAGGACTGACAGCACCAAAAATAATGTCATTGTGTGGGGCTGATGCAGTGATCAGTCTAAAGCCAGCAGGAGATTTGTGTAGCTATAGCATGCCAGCTCCTTTGGAGAAAGAGTTAACTTTGAGGTTGCTCTGCTCTGTGCAAGAGCAAGTTCTTTCCTTTCCAGTTGAATACACCCTTTATTTCCTTTCTTGACTGCAGAGTAACATAGGATCTGCCTTTTATTCTGTAAGATAGCACTTTAGGGAGGAAATGGCCACTTACCACAAAGAGGAAGAAAGTCACAATCAGCTGTGTTAGTATCCTCAAAACATGGGACTTAGTGGCTTTTTCAAGGGGATGAATATTGCTGTGTCCCTGTCCTCCTGGCATAGCAGCAAAAGAGTATTCCTTGCTTCTCTCTGTTGAAAGAGCTCCTGAATGAACACCTTTTCTGCTTCCTGTTACCCTAATGAATAGATAAATACAACTTCAAATGTGCTACAGTAACACTGGTATATTGGACTGTTACCAAACAGTCTCAACTTTTCCCTCCTTCTCAAATTTTTCATGAAATACAACCATAAGTTAGACCAAAATGCATCTACATCCCATCTTTGGCATGAGAAGAAATCTCACCAGAGACAGAGAATTAAGGTTTGGGTATCTGGGGATTCTTCCTAGTTGCATTTTTTCTGTTCCATTTTTTTTTTCCCTTTGACCACTTTCTTTTGTTGCTTGGTCAGCTTTCCAACTGGGAAAGTATATTTTAATTTGGCTTTGTGTAGGCTTGTTGTACTGCAAAAAAGTATGGCTACAAACACTCAGTGCCTTGAATAAAAGCTTGAGCTGCTGGTTACAACATCTGCCATCTCAGTTGTCATAACCTATTCTGATTTTACAGTAATTAATACTCAACATGGTAAATAAGAACCTTTCTGTTGTCCCTAATAGGAGGAGCTGCATCTAGTCCCAAATATCCTGAGGTTCATTAATCTGAGTTTTTATTTTCTGCAATGCTACAACAGTGATATTTATTAAAACTTAGCAAAATAATTGCTGCTGTTATTGTGTGAGGCTAAATATAGTTGCGTCTCTAATATGCTGGCATGGTGTTATTAATATACAAGACAGCAGAAGAGAATGGTGACACATAAAGCTGAAATTCCAATTAGAAAGATGTACCCTGATTTCTGAATACCCCCACAATGACTGTGATGCTTATTTAGAATATAACAGCCTATCTGCAAGACAGAGTTGTTTATTTTATAATCCCTATTTATAAGATGTTCCTTTTTATGTCTGATGTAAACAACAGTGGGAGTATTGTTGGTGTTAAAATAGGATGGTTGGCTTCTTTTCTACCATGGTGAAATCTTTCCTATGAAAAGAGAGTAAAGACAACAATTTCACAACCATCGTGAAACAGAAGGAAAGGGTGAATGGTAAAAGAGGCAGTACCTGCTATTTAATTAATGAGTTTTCCTGTAACACTTGTCAGCCTAATACTCAAGCAGTTCTCATGCAACAATAACTTTCTGCCCTGCTACTAGTGACACCCAGGAAAATATTCTTATTTCAGTTCCACAGAGGTGTAAACTGAGGACGGTGTGGTTTGGGTGACACTGGGAATACATCAGGCAGCGGGAAACGGGATCAAGATTCTTTATGAGTTCAGTGTCCAAATCCCACACACATCTCTTCAGTGCATGAAGCAAGTGATGAACCCAAGCTTACATGGTTTGTTTTGGCTAATGGAAATTGTGACTGTCTGGCCCATTAGCTGAAATAATAAAGGACCAGAACAGAATGGGAGGAAGGATGAACAGACAGAACAGTAATCCAAGCAGGTCTACCACATGCTCTGTTGGCCTTTAATGAATTGCTTGGATTCTTGGTGCATCCATTTCCAATGGGTTACTCTGCACCTACCTGCAAGGGTCTACTGAAGCACTGAGTTGGAAATTGTGAGACTGTTCACAGAAGTATTTGGAAAAATCCAAGATATCTGTAGGGAAAAAAATCCCAAGGTTTAAAAGCCCCTTTTGTCTAGGTATGGACCTCTAACCTCTTCATATAGTTTCATTCCTTTACATCGGCAGACAAACACCTGATTAAGGTTGAGGATCTTTCCTAAGGGCACTGTAATTTTGTCAGGAAGCAGGAAAAGAGAAGCTTCTATTTTGCTCCAGAGGAGCTCTTCTCTACCTAAAAGAAGCAGAAAATTTTTCATTAAAGTGGTGCTGGAGGAGGAGAAAAGATGATCTTTTTTCTTTTTAGAGGAAGAGTCTCTTTTGTTACCCAGTGGCAATAGGGGAGAGAGGAAAGTTATTGTTAAATGAACACACAGATATTTCATAATCCTACAAAAAACATTAGAGACTCCTAACATTCAGCATGGGCATCCTGCTTTGGGAGCTCAAAGAGCTGCTCAGACATTAGCTAACTATGATGCAATCATCTCATCTTGCATGCAGGCAGATGAATTAGGTCCTGTGCTTGGCAGGTACGAAGTTTTGATTTTAGCAGCATGGTTCAAGTACTCCAGTTGAGGACAAGCACCTTTGTTTCCATTTCTTAATGTAAGGAAAACTCACAGATTTGTTATTTGCAGTTCCATAGAGTGAGGAAGGACCAAGATGAAGGTTTTACCTTGTGTAACCACAGTTTAATGAGGAGCTCCCAAGGTGCTAAATTAAGATTTCTGTTTGTTTGCTTCAGGGTAACACAAGAGTACTGTCAGTGAAACTTGACTCAGATCATGGTGAAACGATCCCAAAAGAACAGCAGAATTGGGATTACTCAAAATCCACGAAGGCCTGCAAGGAAGTTAAAAGAAATGGCACAATACAGTGAACAGTGGAGTTGAGGTCTCACAGGTCAGAATAAGAGCTCATTCTGCTCATCTGGCAAAAGCACTGCCACCAATTTCACAGGGCATGAGATCAATCCTACAGAGTTTTGGAGGGAAGTCTGCCACTGGATACTGAGATGGAAGGAAAGAAAAGCACAGACCAGGGGAACATATGGCTTCACTACCTGTACAAATGCTAGCTCATCATCACCACATGTAGAATGAGAAAAGTGGAAGCACAACAAAACTTTAAGAGCTTACTCTTCTCTGATGGCTGTAAGTCAAAGGAATCTGTGTTCTTGGCTCTTTCCTTGAAAAACATTTCTCTCTTGGTAATGTGGAGGAGACAAAATAAGGTCTTTAATCAATAACGTACCATACAAGTAGTCACTGTATTCATCCAGACTGCAAGCTGTCGTTGTTACACTGAAGGATCAACAGCATTTCTCCCCATGTGTCCCCTGGAAGCTTGACAGGCAGGTAAGCAGCTCATTAAGATCATCAGCTTCAAAGGTCTCTGGGTCACCAATTCCATCACCCACCAATTAGACCCAGCATGAAATACATGGCTAAGCCCAGACAGGTTCATGTAGGTCATGTATTTATCACTGTCTGTGAGTTCAAGGGTGTCATTCTGATGTCTTACCCACCAGAGTAATGGCAAACATATGCTAAGGTAATCAGGGGAGAACATATCTTCTGGTGAAAACCTGGGAAATACATCTAAGATGGTTGGTTTTGAAATAATTTAATAATGAAAGAATTAATCTATAATCAGAGAACAACCACAGAATAAACTCAAAGCAAAAATAAAACATCTGAATTGCATAAAAGAATGCAAAAAAAGAATTGTCTAAAGCTTACAACTACCCTGTGCTTTGGATATTTTTTATAAAGGAATGATAAAATGAAAACAGAGACAATGCTTTTCAGATGTGGAAATGAGTATATCCCAACTGAGTAGATGCTGGAGGAATATCTGAAGAAATGACCTGACTTGTGATTAGAAAGTCAGTCTTCATCCTGCGTAGTTAGATGAGACTGAAATGTGATGGTGTGTCCAAGACATCATACAGGAAGGATTAACAGTATTGAGCTTTTATTTTCTCTATCTGACTACAGCCAAGAGGACACTGTAGAGGGACAAATTTCAGCTGTGCAAGAGTGGTCATTGGGACTTCCTGAAGTTACCGCCCCTTCCCGGTCTTCCTTGAGGGACATCTCAACAGGCAGTAGTTTTCTGCTTGAAGACAGTTGTAGCTGGAAAACAATCTCATCTGGCTGTTTGATTAGAAGACGAACGACTTCTAGTCCGCGGAGGAATTAGAAGGTGAAGGAATTCTGCCACTGAGGGGGGCTACTTTTGTCTGAAACCACTTGCTGAAATCCTCTTCTGGCATCTGCACAATACTTTCACGTACAAACTGAAACAGAAAAAAGTTTCTTCCTTGAGCTTTTGATTTACATGTAAGAGAGAGATAACGTGGGAAAATGTGATGTTGTAACAACAGAATACATGTAATGGCTTCTGCAGTTAGTACAGCACTTTGTATCACCTAATTTTTTAGTGTAACTTCCTGAAGAAATGGATATACTCTAAAACGAAACAAAAGAAAAACTCTACAATCTTCTTTGCAATTTATATCCTGAATCTTTCCAAGTCTTTTGTTTTAAACTTGCCGCTATGTTCTACATATCACTGCAGTACATACATTAAAGCAACCTGAAGTTAAATGGGAACTTCATCTGGAATCTCTGTCAGGCCACGTTCAGTGATGCTGCTCTTGCTCCTAAAATCCGGCAGTTTCCTTTATTCCACTCAGAAGGAGCATCAAGGTCCTCCTTCCTCTGTGGCTATTTTCAAAAGATGCATAAATAAATAGCCAGGGTATTCAGCTTAAATGATTTTCTCTATTACTATTACACTAACATTAGGGACCAAAATGCAAAAGGAACAGAATGGAAGAAGCAAAGAAATAGACCTAAAACCAGCCAGCAACAGAGCACTGTCTATTGAACATTAAGGCAAAGCTGCCTCCCTGGTTGTGCAAATTAGTGCAAAAGACAAAATAGTTATTTTTACAAAACATCAAGAAAATACAGACAGTGTGATCAAAGGCAAAATACCTCTGCCTTTGTATAGCGCAATATATATAACATGCACAATAATCTCCTGCCTCTGAGATTTCTGTTGGTCCTGTGGATGAGGACATAACTGTGATGAGAACAAAAAACACAAGGTGGCATCGTTGCCATTTTTTTGTGAGTTACCTGGTTAGACTACATACTATAAACATTCTAAATGTATTTTCTTCCCTTTCTTGTATCCTTCCTCTTCTACCATTTGCTTCTAGATCTACAAGAACTGAGCCCAACTTAAGATCTTGAGAAGCAGATTTATTTTCTTTGTAATGTTTCTGAAGCAAAACAATGATCTGCAGAGTTCCTAGATCACTGACATAATGTATTACTCAAATAGCTCATGGATGTAACTACTGGGAATAACAGGCCTTTTCAGAACTCAACAAGTCCATGTTTCTTGTCAAGTGTCCTAACAGTTCATGACAGATGTCAGTTTCATTGCAGGGGTGAATAAAACAGTGACATGATGATACTGATTAATAATCCAATGCTTGTCATAACATCTTTCTTCTGAGCAGTTCAAAGTGCCTTGTAAGAAGTGAATAGTAGCATCTTCATTTAGTGATATCCTAAATGATTTAATCAGGTAACTTTCTACGGTATGAGTTTCACGCATAGGTACCTGTTCTCCCCACCCTCCTCACACAGATTCAAGAACTGGACCCATCTCACCTCCACAGCTGCAGCAATTTCTGGAGAACACAGCTCCCACACGCGTAGATCATCCAGAACCTTAAGAAAGGTCTCTGGATCAATTTTCAAGACAGGATTCTTGCTGTATTTTTCCAGTTTCTTTAAGATTTTCTGGATATAATGGTCATTCTTCACAGACTCTGGGAGTTTGGCAAGCAATAAAGGAGCCCTTCAGCAGAAAGAACAGCAATAAAAGAGAAGCCATGGGAACAACTGCATGTCTGATTAGGAGCTCTAGGTTGTATCTTGCATTTCTGCCACTTCACCACCTTCATAACTTCCACAGGAAAAATGGCTCTTAGGGGAATGCAATGCTCAGTGTAATTCAGAGTGCATTGTTGAATGGTCTGGATTGGATGGGACCTTTAATGTGAATAACGTGAAAGAGCTTTACTTTATTGGTTTTCTACACCAATTCACTTTGCAGGGCACTGAAATAGATGCTTTCTCGTTGTCCATTTAAATTTTGGATGACAAACTTGGATGTGAAAGGAAATACTAAAATCCTAACAAATGTTTCCATTTGCCCTCTCATCTTTTCTCTATTTATTTTGTTTAATCTCTAGGGGTTTTCCAGTGCAGTCAGTGTCTGATCTGTCACACTTTCTGACTGTCTTTACTATGTCTTTTCCCTGTGCTACCATCATTCTCCTTTCTCTGTGTGCTGACATAAATCTCGCTGATGTAAGTGCCCTGTAACATGTAGTCTTTACCATTTCACTCTGAATATAAAAATTCAGGAGAATTACACAATACAATAAAAATAAAACTCTTGTGAAAACACTGCCTTTTCTTTTAATATTCTGTGTAAATTCTGCAGTGCTGCTTTGACAGTCCTGGAGATCAGTGTTCCAAACCTTTCTAGAATGTGCATGACTGGGGTGAGCTGTAGTTTTCACTGGAAAGGGCTGAGAATTTGGCAGCACATGAGCAGGAAGTACTGCCTCCCTCCAGTTTAGGATGCATGTCACTGGGACAGAAGCAGAGAGGTGAGGAATTTCTTCTTTAGACCAGTAAACAAAGGAAACACACAGGTTCTATCTTCAGTAGGGCCAGCTCTACACTCAGTAGTATGTTGCTGGTAGCTGTAGAGCCAGCTCTTTATTATCACTACCTGGATTACCTGGGTTACCATAACTATGCCACACACAGGCCTTTTATGACTCATCCATACATTAAGATACTTTGAGAAAGGAAGCCACGCTCAGTGCACTCTCACACCACACTGTTCATATTTTGTATTATTTCTGAGGTTTCTTACTTCATGAGAGAGACAACCAGGCTGACAGAACAAACTAGTAAAGTGTTCCTGTTTTCTTGGCAAGGCAGCGTTTGCAAGAGTGTGGAAAAGAACAGCTCTGCTGCTCATGAAGCAAGGGGTATGGTAAAAGCAGCTCCTCTGGCATTACTTTGTGTCTCCACAAGGGGGTTGACCAGACTTTTTAGAGATCTCACACTCCATATCCCCCATGGACTACATGTTGAAGAACAGGACTGGCTTAGAAAGCTGTCTGCAGGATAATTACAATGGCACAGTCAAAGCAAGATAGCCTCCTCAGTGTGAAGGCACGATTTTCATGTGAAGGAACAGCACACTCACAGTACTATTCTTGCATAGGGAGAACAGTAAAAAGCCATATTGTTATAGTCTGCTTTATGCTCATGGAGTTTTGTCCAAATTAAGGCTTCCAGCGGCACTATAAGTATAAAAGCTAAACAACATCCACTCCAGTTTCAAGACTTATTTACATGCCAGTTCTTAAATTCGGGGGACAGCAGGAGGATAGATGTTTGACAGTTAAAACCAATGTTCTGCTAGATAGGCCAAGACTAGGCTTATTTATTAATGCATGACTGATGGGTGCTTGACATGTCCTGGGCCACCTGTATTTTGGACCTGATATGAGAAAAGGACTGTTTTTCATTATCTCAAATGGTGAAGGACAGAAGGCTTATGAGCCTATGAGATTGAAAGAGGGCAGGCTGAAAAACATCATTCTGTGCAGTTTGTGTATTTGGTAATCCCATGTCCAAGGAGTTCTCATGGACAGGGCAATCCTTATTGCCTCAACATACTGTAAGTTTGCTGAGGTATTCAGGTAGGCTATTTCTAATATGTGATCTGGAAGCTGATCGCTGGATACAGCTATTATTCTTTCAAACAAACCACTAGTAATTTCAAACCTAACACACGAGTAATCTACAGAACTGCTGCAACTGGGAAGCATTTAGATGATCCCTGTCAATGTTGCAGTATTATCCATGTGCAGTTCAAATGCTGGCAGGGAAATGCTTTGCTTTTTATCATGGATAGACAGCTAGAGTCAGTCTCGTTTGCCATCAGCTTTAGTACTGTGAATGTCCAGTATCACTGGAGAAGAACTCTTTGTTCTCCCATTTCTTACCATTTCCAATTAAACTATTTGCTGAGCAGGCCAAGATCTGCTCCTTGACATCACATCTGTATTTTTGCTGCTACCAGCTTAAAGAGTCTGCCTCTCCAGCAAGAGATTCAATGGTTTCTAGTGATACTTTGCTTTAGGGAGGAAAAAAAAAAGAAAAGATAAAAGTTCTTTTATACTAAAGGCAGAACTCTGGGACCCTGATCATCTCATTTGAAAGAGGGTTGCTCCATCCCTGGAAGGGTTTAAGGCCAGGCTGAATGGGGCTCAGAGCAGCCCAGTTTAGTGGAAGGTGTCCCTGCCCATGGCAGAAGGTTTGAAATAGATGAGCTTTTAGGTCTCTTCCAACCCAAACCATTCAATGATTCTATGATTCCTTACCAGTTTAGATCATCTTCATTATGTTCTCTCTCAACTCTCAAGCTCAGCTGTCTTATTCTGTCCAATTCTTTTCTGAAATTCTTTGATTGCTTCATAGCTTTGTATTTTTGGTAACATCGCTCTTCCTGCTTCCTACAAAAAAACTCTTTTAAAGTTAAAGCTCTATTGTAAACATTACCATGCTTCTACATAGCTAACTGAGAAGATAACAAAGAAAGGAGAAAACCATGAATGTGAAGATCCATTGTATGGTCAGTCTGGACACTAATAACAATTCTGGCTTTTGCAGTGTTCTGCTTACATTCACATTCTATAAATATATTAAAAAGTGTTTATGGTTCATATCAGCTTTAGGCTGTAGGCAAGAAGCAAACTTCAAAATCAAAACATTTAAACTGAAATTCAACCTCACTTTCTAAAGGTATCTACTATTTAAAACCAAAATTAATACTGTACAGTGACGTAGGGTAAAATATTATTCAAAATACAACAGAAGAGAGGTGGAACAGAGTGAAGTGGCTCTGGGGTCCCTAATACAAAAGGAATTAGACCTGCTTGAGTGAGTCAAGAGGAAGCCATGGAGATGCTGTGAGGGCTGGAGCAGCTCTGCTCTGTGGCCAGGCTGAGAGAGCTGGGCTAGTACAGCCTGAAGAAGAGAAGGTTCCTTAAGAGGACATCTTAAAGCAGCTCCAGTGCCTAAAAGGGCTGCAGGAAACCTGGAGAGGAACTTTGGACAAGGGTCTGTAGGGACAGGACAAGAGGAATGGCTTTAACCTGCCTGAAGGGAGACTGAGATGAGCTCTTAGGCAGAAGCTCTTCCCTGTGAGGGTGCTGAGGCGCTGGCACAAGGTGCCCAGAGAAGCTGTGGCTGCCCCATCGCTGGCAGTGTTCAAGGCCAGGCTGGACACAGGGGCTTGAAGCAACCTGATCTAGTGGAAGGTGTCCCTGTCCATGGCAGGAGTTGGAACTGGATGAACTTTAAGCTCTCTTCCAACCCAAAACCATTCTGTGATTCTATGACATGACCTGAGCTAGAATTTTGACCCAGAGATTGGGCTCATGTATGAATTCTTACAAAAAGTAACGAAATAACAAAACCAAACATCTGGTTTTCTTCACAATAAATAACTTATATCCTGCCAAACTGAGGTTTCATTTCCAAAAGCTGACCAAACTGAACAATTTTAGGCGGCTGTATGTAGAATGGCAAAATAGCTGCAAGTAGTAATCTTCCATCTATCTGACGTGTCCTTCCATTCTGTGGGATGCTGGATTGATTATGCAGCCACAGCAGCTGCTCAGGATGAAAAACAAGGACCCAACTCCAGATAAGGAATGCTCTGGGGACAAAAAAAAAAATCTTAAGTACAAAATGGAACAGAAGAATGGAAAGAGGGGAGGAGTGTGCCTGTAACACTCTTCAGAATAGCAATGTAGGGACACATCTGGGGTCTGCTGCTTACTGAGACAAAAGAATTTGCACAAGCATTACAGATAAATGTTTCTGGGCGAAAGGAAAAGGATGACCAGCATTGGCTGGTCAACAACATAGAAACATCACTGATCTGGGAAAAGGCCTTACCAGAGGATGTTATAACTGTTCCTATGAGAAGAGTCCAGGTAATGTTGAACACCACAGTGATGTCTGAACTGAAAACACAAGACAGCCATACAGACTGTATGTGGACTGAATTTATTATTCAGTCCTTGGTGTAAAGGCCTGCAATGTCCAAAGGAAACATACTCAATGCTTTTAGCAAAGCTATTTCCGTAAATATAGAATCATAGAATAGTTAGGGTCATTCAGGAATATCCCAAAACACTGCTGTAAATATTTCACCTGTAATGTTTTTTTTGTACACAGTCATAAAACTTTCTAACATCATCCCTACATTCTTATTTTAATGTCAATCCATGTAAATGCAACTTTAAAAGGCCTGATGTCCTCACTCTAGTCAGAAGCAAGGTATGTAGTTTCAAGAATATATAAAACCCAGACTCCTCCTACCTCTCAAGGCTCACTAGGATATCATGTAAACAGCAAGCTGCCTCTTCACGGGCTGCTGTGAACCTCTGGTTCATATCAGCACATAGGTTAGATTTGCTTTTAATGAAAGAGCTGATCTGGCAGCTGCAAGCAAAACAACACAGAAAAACAGAATTAGCATTTTGTGGTAATCATTCTGTGGTAAGCACATGTGTTGCTTGAAACATACAGTGATGTGAGCCCACCAATTCTGAGATCTTATTCTCAGTAAAAATCCAAATTTGACATAATTTACATTTTTTTTTTTAATTCAACAAATTTATCAAATAATCTGATAAATTAAAAAATTGAAAATTCTATACAAGTTGGATTTGTACAATCTTTCATTCCAGTCACATCCTTCCAGGAAACTGCCTTCACATTGCACTGAACTGTACTACACGTACTGAAAGGTCTCAGTGGCCTGCTCTAGTCTCCTGTAATAAATGCTGCCAGACATTTGCATGTGCCAAATGCTTTCCACACAGAGCACTGAGTTAATAATGTGCTTCAAAAGCAGATTTGTACCCTTACTTGTCCTTCCTGGGCCTCTGCTTCCCTGGTGTTCGACTCTCCCTGAGCATGCTTACACTGTGGTCTTTCTGAAGCTCTGGCAAACTGCAAGACATGACAAAGGTTAAGGCAGTGTACAGTGTTCCTGCTCCAGAATGACAAACTTCACAGGTGGTGAGGAAGCATTGTTAATATTACAGACTTGCTGGAGCTATCCAGTTACAAAGTTATGGCTCTTCACCTCAAACCAAGGGGAAAAAATGCATCAGCAAAGTCTAACTGTAAGAATGGTTTGCTAGGTTGATATTACAGCTGTGGAAACCATCAGAGAACTGAGTAATGAGGCAACTCAACTAATGTAAACTTAGCTGGAATTGCAATAGTGGTATTACTGAAAAACGCAATGGTTGTAACAGAAACAATTTCCTGAAAGAAGATAGAACATCTCTTTTTCTATAAAGCTGATGGAGCAGAAGATCTCTTCTGTTTACAAAGGCAAGATTCATGTGGTACTTTCCAGAACGTACATACTGCTTGCACAGCAGTAAAATGGGCTATTCGACCACCTGTGCTGAAATACGTGAATGTCACCTGTACATCCTGAATCCTGAATTCAGTTTTTTAGGGGGGAAAAAGAAAGAAAGGAAGGAAGAAAAGGATAAGCTCTGTCCTGATAAGTTGCTTCTAGTTATTCAGAAACCCATCAGGTAACGTACCATTGTGGTCCATTCTTCTTAACCATAGCTTTTTCTTTACAAACATCTTTTGACACCTCTCCACGTGCTATCTGGATTGATTTCTTCAGGGCTGATAAAAAATCAAAACATGCCAACTCAACAGTGCATTCCTCTCTTCCTACCAGGCACTGTATACGTTGCCCTGAATGAGATATCCTAAAGAAATCTGCTATTCATTGTTTCTGAAAATTAAAATTTCTTCAAAGAAAAGCATCTTTTTGAAGAGGTTTTAAGATAGGTACCCAAATATGAGTGCTCCCAATTCATTACCCACTTGAAAACATTAGCTGTGAAAAAAAATCAAGTAGAAGATACTAAATATTTTTTAAACTAGATGCTTATAAAAATAATGTATCAGAAAACCAGGCAGATTTGAAGAAAGCATGCAGAAAGTCTATTTTCAGTTCCTGTACTATGCTGTTAGCATTCTAGTGGCATAACTAGCAATTCTTCTGAATTTTTAAGTCTACTGTATCACTTCTTTCAAGTGTCACACGGAATTTAATCCATTTAACATCAACAAGTATCTAATTAACTCTCTGTGTCTCCTTACAGCATCCACTAAAACTTAAGACATGTCCTCAAGTCATTGGTTATAGTTTCTAGATTATCCACCTTTGAGCTGATCTCTCTCACTAGTAATGCTCTTTCCATCTTCTACTGTAATGTGAATGCTTATATTCTCCTTTCCCTTGAATATCTGGAAAGTCAATTTAACTCACTGTTATCCTTCAAATTGATACCTTTGTTTTCCTTCCCACTGCTGTTTCATTAATGCTTTGATGCCAAACCCCTGGAGAGGCAGAGATGGACATCTTCTCTGTGTTATTCTCTCCAATCACACATGCAGTAAAACAGCTGCCACACTTGTTATTAAAAATTCCAGTGTTAGCTGTCAAATTCTAAGTCATCCTCTGACATGTACAGTATGCCCTACATAGTCATAAGTGACATTTTACTGAGCACTCAACACCTTGAAGTTGTAATCCCTGCTTCCTACATTTTTGTGAAGCACCACATTCAGTATAACAGAAAATGACTGCTCAATGTTGACTGTTAAATACCAGCACAAATTATTTCTTCTTGTTAAAAGCACAGATTTGAATGTTACACTGTGAACTTGGAAGTGTAAGACATGGATGGAAGAAGTTTTTGAGCACCAGCTAATGGTCAAAAAATGTAAAGAATCATGTTGATAATGAAGATCATCTATTAGATGTGGCCAGGTGAGTTTAAAGAGTGACAAGGTCCCAGTAAGATACTCCTAAGTTCTAGCACTGACTAATTCTGATGGCTCACTGTGTTCCTTACTAGTCTGCAAGTGTAAGCCTGTAAGATGCAGCTGCACCACTCGATCTTTTGGAGTTCTAGACCCAAGGAGCAGTTTGAACACACAGGCTGATCTTTACAGGGTCAGGAACATTGATATGGGCAAGCTCCTGCGCAAACTGAGCTAAGGCTGCACACAAGCCTCACCTGCTCTTGGCAAACAGGGTCAGAATCCTTTTTAGAATCATAGAATCATAGAATAGTTAGGGTTGGAAAGGACCTCAAGATCACCTAGTTCCAACCCCCCTGCCAGGGGCAGGGACACCTCCCACTAAACCATGCCACCCAAGGCCAAGTCCAACCCGGCCTTGAACACTGCCAGTGATGGAGCATTCACAACTTCCCTGGGCAACCCATTCCAGTGCCTCACCA
>JASSUY010040051.1:24338-37332 GCA_032466535.1 Forpus xanthops | reverse complement strand
TGAAAATCCAAAACACAGTGCTACACCAGCTACTGCTTAAAGAAAAATGACTGCTGCTGCTGAACCCATGACATCAGCCAATGGAACAACTTTTCTTATATGTGTTTACCAGAGTTCTAAAGGCCATTGAAACTACTTCTGCCCCAATTTTAAGTTGCAAAATGAAGTGAAATTTGTGCTGGAGTATTTTCATTTGTGCTGATCATAGAATCATAGAACAGTTAGGGTTGGAAAGGACCTTAAGATCATCTAGTTCCAACCCCCTTACAATTGCCTGTAGAATGGGAAAAAAACAAGAAGAATTAGAGATGTGCACACGTCTACAGAGGTATGATATCATAGGCATTGCAGAAACATGGTGGGATGGCTCCTATGACTGGTGTGTTGGAATGGAAGGTTACAGGCTCTTTAGGAAAAACAGGCCTGGTAGGAGGGGAGAGGGAGTTGCTGTTTATGTTAGCGATAGGCTGGAGAGTATGGAACTCTGTCTGGGGACAGGTGAGCAGTCAATAAAGAGTTTGTGGGTCAGGGTTAAGGGGAGAACAGCTACGGGAGACATTATTGTGGGGATCTGTTACAGACTGCCTGACCAAGAAGACTCTGTGGATGAAGCACTCTACAGACAGATAGGAACAGCCTCACACTAACAGGTTCTTGTTCTCATGGGGGACTTCAACCACCCTGATATCTGTTGAAGGGACAGTATGGCCCAGTGCAAGCAATCCAGGAAGTTCCTCACTTGTGTGGAAGACAATTTCCTTCTGCAAGTAATAGAGGAGCTGACAAGGAGAGGTGCCATGCTTGACCTTGTCCTCACCAACAGGGAAGGATTGGTTGGAAACAAGATGCTCCAGGGCAGCCTTGATAATACAGGCTTTCCTTTATACAGCGGACAAAAGAAATATGATGCGTCTTGTAGCTGGCACGTTCTTGTGTCATTCAACTTAAGTTTTAGTTTGCATCTTATTTCACCTTTCCTTTGTAATTCTATTTCTCTTTATTTATTTTTTTCTCTTGGCTTTTAATTCTCCTCTCTCCTATGTGCATGGCTACTTTGTTCCCCCACCTATATTTGCTGTTGATTTATCAAAACACATCTGAAGACTTAAAGTAAATCGAATTTTCAGAATAGTTTATTCCTTTTTTTTTTTTTTGATGGGAAGAAATGGCTGAGAAATCATAAATAAAAGGAAATATTTCAAGTATGCTACTGTGGAAGCTGATTACAAAAGATTACACTGCCTTCCTGACATCTGTATGAACAGTGGTCTGATTTTTGCTTCCATGTTACATTACTAACTGTGGGTTTAGAAGTATGTTTTATCACTTCCTCCTTACTTTGCTGTGGCTGCTGTCCAGATAACACTCTCTACATGCCATGTTCCAACTCTGTTTATTTTCTGCTTATATTCCTAGTCTTTCTAGGTCAAATTACTTCCTTTGGTGATAAACTTACCACTAGATTTCATTGACTTCCTGGGTTTTCTTCACACTTACCTAAATTGTCCCACAAAATAAAACCTCACTACAAGTCTTCCCAGCATATTATGAGCATTAAGGTATTTAGCTCATATTTTTAGTTATTGGTGCCTGCTAATGTTTATATTTGACCTAGTAGTATGTATTTCTAAAGAAAATTAAATTTTAAGAATAAGATTTCATTATATGTTAGAAGCAATATGTATAGCAGCTGGAAATTATTAGTAAGTTTAGAAAATGATGTAACTTAGTGTGTTATATGATGCTTGTGGAGCCCATACTTTGCAATACTAGCAAATTGCCCTGCCTCTAACTTGGGGATAAAATAATCATACCACTCTGATTCTTTAAGCCACAACAACAAACAACACTTTATTAGTTCACTATTTTTATGTCTGATGTGTGCTTTAGGTCGTTTCTGCCTCTTTTACAGCTTTTAAAATCACCAGAGTAGTATCAGAGAGATTGGACCCATAGAGAATTGTTCTTGCTATATCAAGTGCTTGACTCAGATTTAGATAGATTTATCTTATTCATCTCCCCTTCCACCTGCCTTCTCTGCTTCTCTAAAATGGGTTGTTAAAAAGATGTGCTTTTCAAAAAATGGTGTTGATGGTTTCATCATCTTAAAACTATCGTAGCTTCCCTGAAAATATTTCATCTTCTCTCAGTATTTCATTTTGTATTTTACTGGAATATTATTATTATTTTTGCCTTCAAGCACCTGATGCTTTTTTCTGGTTTTCCCTGATTTAAAAAAATAATTTTGTTAACTTTAGTCTTGTATGTCAGTTTCTTTGATATGCTAAATTACTTTTCTATTCTTGACTGCATGCATAAATTGACATTTAGCATCCTCTTGATTTTATTATTATTATTGGTTTTCCTGTTTTTACTGTTTGACTTACTTATGTACTTGAATACTTATAAAATATTATACCAAAAGTTTTAATAATCTGATAATGTTAACATATTCATTATCATGTTCTTTATTATGAAACACACTTTCCCCATCTCTTTTCCCCTTTTTTTTTCTGAACTTCTTAATTGCTAGGATTTTAGTGCTATGTCCTCTTGAAGTATTTCTCCTCACACCACCCTTACCCCCACTAAATTTAATACACTACACAGTCTTGTTAAAAAAATGAAGTAACAAAAAAACAAACCGCAGCCAAAATCCCAACTTTAATGCCTTTTCATGAAATCAATACTTTAAATATTCTAACATATAGGCTGCTTTGCACTCTTTGTTATCTATGAAATAAAACTTAATTCATAGAACCAAAGAATAAGAGCTAGTTTTGATTGAGTCTAGCTGCCAGGCCCTGTAAAGGCTGGAGTATTTCTAGACATGCTTAGGAATAAAGATTTAGTTAAATGAAAATGAGAATGATGAAAATTTAAGTCTTTGCTGATTTTGATGGAAATAAAATTGGCATTTTCTGGTTTGCACTGTTCAAGTGATGTGGCTTAAATCCATCTTCTGGATAGTAAAACTTCTTGCAGCTTTATATCTTAGCTTTTGCTTGAAGAGGTGGAAGATAAGCATTTAATCAGGCTACACATTCTTTGGCCTTTTTCTCTTTTCATGTGACTTTCAATGTACAATGTATCTGATATTCATGATCTTACTTGCATAATTCCTTTTCATTTTGTAAAGCTATGGCTTTTTCCTTTCTACATGCAATAGGATGTTAATTCTTTGACTGAAATTTGTCTTCGTCAATGCTGGCTTTGTAATCTCCAATCGAACTAGTTGTTTCCTTGATTTATTTATTCTCTTAACGACAAGCATTGTTTAGGGATTTCAAGATTTTTCTTTGGGGACCTGGGAGACAACTGCTTTTGGAAAATGCAACAGTTCTCTTTGAATTTAAGTGCACAATAGACTGACTTTTAGCCTGTAGCCTCCAGGGGTCAGACTGTATGCTTGATGCTAGCACCTTTGGCAATTGGTATCTTTAGATTGTGGAAATATTTCTTGCAGTCATCTCGTTTGTAACTGTATGTTCTGGTGGATTTGTGACTTCAGAATTTTAGTTTTTCATAGATAAGCAAACAAATTATATTCCTTTCAGGAATGCTAAAAATAGAGTTCATGTATACAATTTCCAGTAGTTATCTTATTTGGGTGACTAAAAGCTTGATTCCCAAGGATGTTCTATTAGGATTGGTGTGATAGGAGTTGTTGAATAAAGGTTTCAGCTAGGTGAACTTGGTCATTTAGGTCAGATGTCTGCAAGTACTGGATTATTTCCTGAAGTTTTATATACCTCACTGATACCAGGCCTATTTCACTGTATAATATATTTTGTTGCTGATACTGAATTAAAACTTTCCTGACACAAGTGTAACTCTCACATGAGTGATGTTTCAGGTATTTTTGACTTATCTGCAATCAATACTGTATACCTCATATAACTATATCTGCATCAGTGAATGTAGTGTTAATTTGTAGAATTTTTTTCAGTAGTGATACATATTATGGTGATAAATGCATTGTTTTCATTTTGGAAAGTTAGTTGTTTTTATCATCTCTTCTTTCTTTTCAAGTCACAGATAAAAGACCACCTAGTAAAACTGAGAAGAAAATTAAAAGCCACTCCCTATATTTTTCCTTATTGTGGTTCCTGATGCCATCTCTGACATCATTATTATGTATGTTAATAGCAGGAGAGCAACTGGTTTGTTTAATATCTTGAAAAAACACTTTTATATTACACAGCACATATGTCAAACTTACACTTAAAGGAAGTTTCTTGCTGTGGTGGTAAATGTTATCTTTCCTAGTTTAGTAAAGGTTTTCCTAACTCTTATCCTACTTTTCTCTTATGGGAATAACAGTCCCCAGAAGAACTATGGCTATGCTGTTCCATGCTGAACTTGATGGAAGCAGTCCTATTAAAGTTAAGGGTAATAATTATTTCTCAGCTGTCCTCAAAAATAACGTACTAACAAAAATTAAAGTTTTCTTAGGCTGTTCTTTAGCTCTTAGATGAATTATGATCTTCCAAGAAGGGTGTGCTGGTCCCTGTGAAACCATTATATTTTCCAAGAATGTTTCCTTCCGAAACAGCAAGGTCCCGCTTCAGGCATGTCATTGTTTTATCACACTTAGCTCCAAGCTCTTTAGAGAAAGGCACCAGTGCAGCAGTGGATTTTAAGCAGGGAAAACTGTAGCCTACGTTATATGGGAGATTGAACAAGCTCTGCAAGATTATTCTTCTAGCTTTGATGTCTTTAGACCTATGGAATGTATTTAAATGCATTTTACAACCTGATGTTTAAGAATACAATTTTATCTGCCATATAGACGCCATGCAGAAAATCATCATATGAGCTTATTTATTAATGTGAGCTTATTTACTACTGTTGCAGTATATAATGACAGTGAGCACAACAATGATTTTTTCATTGGCATTGTTCATACCCTTCAGGCTTGTCAATGTGAATGCTTTGTTGTACTGATGCACAGCAAAAAGGAGCCTTTCTCTGCCAGGCAGTATCAGGAGAAAATCACACCTCTCTGTCATGTTTAAACTGTATTTAAGGACAATGTAGTATTTTATCTACATCGTTACTTCACTGAGACACTGCCGTGATAAAATATGAGAAATAATTACTGCAATAAATTTTCAGCTGTCTTAGGGCCAGTGATAGTCACATGAATCTAAATCCATGTATTATTTAAAGTAGGCCGGTAACTAAGAGGTGAAGTAGTATGAAAACCATAGAGAAAATCAGCAAAACTACTAGATATGAATATGAGCAGGCTCAGTGTTGCTGAGATAGAAGGTTATAAGTATTTTAGAAAGATCTTATAATGGTCATAGAACCAGTTTCTGATTGTCAAGCATCAGGAATGTGACCAAGTAGCTAAGACTCTCTATTGTTTTCTCACAGCTCCGGTTAAGGTATTTGTGTACTTCATAGCCAGCATAGCAAAAGAAATCAGAATTATGTTTTCTGCATCCAGAAATGCTCATTGTTCAGGTGAAGAATGAGCAGTCATATAACATATACCTAGTACATTCTTGATATGTTCAATATCGAATGCTGTCCTAAGGTGACTTGGGAATCATGGTTTCTAAAATTACTTTAAGTTAGTTTATAAGACATCATTAAGACAACAATATGCTCGTATTACTGCTGGGTTTCCTGGGAATTCTGCTCCAATTGTGAATATTTTAGAATACATTAAGAGCCTCTGAATAAAGAGTATGACAATTCTATTAAGTGGAATGCTGATTTGTAATTAGTATTTAATTAGGAACTGAATGCAGATTGGGAAAAGAGAGGTTTCCTTTTACTAACTACAATGTTTACTGCTTCCAGTTAGCATGGTGATTTGTAAATTCCTTGCAAATGAAAGCAATGAAATGAAATTTTATGTATCCTATGCAACCTGTTCAGCTTATACTGTGAGTTACCGACTGTAATGTATATTTTTGGTCATGTAAGTGGTAGCCCTGTGTAGTTAAAAGTTTAAGACTTTTAAGACTTGAGAGGAAAAAAAATTACCAGTTAACGTTTACTATTTATTGGCAGTTGACTTAGGTGAACTGAGCTATTCTCTCTCAGACCTACAGGATTTTTCCCTATGGAGATCTAGTACCTCTTTAATAGCTATAGTCACATCTGAGCCTGACCCTCTAGCAACAGGTTTCCTTTAGAAGACATTATAGTCCCTGACAGCAGAAATGTTTGCTTTGATGCAAGCAAACAAATCCAGCCTCAGAGAATTTGATGCACCCAGTTTGTTAAACCTGTAGCTGTTCCTGCCTAGTACGCACAGAAGGAATTTTTGGTGTTTCTCCTCACCATGCAGAGTACTTTGAAGATGTAGAGGAATTAGGTATCTGAGAACAGTGAATGTGTAAAAATTAATCTTCTAATTGGTATATCTCAGACTTGATAGAACTACTACACAGAAATGTATCATGTCTGTTTATTTAGCAGTGGGGATTTAACCCCACTTAGTGACTTAGATATGTAAGCAATGCAAAAACTGTTTGGATTTCAGCCTGGTGAGAAACATATCAGTGAGGTAGCCACAAGAGTTATTAGAACTGTTAGTTTTCTAACCTGAAAGGGTAATTAAAAAAATGCCCTTAAAATCAGCTGGGAGAAAATCTTATATAGATGTCATAATCCATGAAAACTGGAAATTTTAGAGTACTGTTCTATTTTGTTGCATTTGTTAGAACTCCCTGATTTTAGCATGCCTCATAGATTTATGTGCAGAAAACCTTACCGAGCTAGATATTAAAGTTTCTTAATATGTTACTCGAAGACAAGTTTTTAAACTTTGCTTATTTAATATCAGACAGTGTAAATCTGGAAGAAAACGATGAAAAAATCATGATGATAAAAGGCATACAAAGGTCTGAAATTCATCCTTATAAGCACTGCTCTTTTTTATTATTATACTTTATTACATTGCATTTGTCAGATCTGCAGTTGGTTTCCCCAGGAAAAGCTAGAAAATATAGTTCTGGTGCTCCTTTTATAGAAAGATATTAATAAATTTTCTACAGAGCTATTTTAAAAATGCATATGTAGAAGGTGAGAATGACTTTTGAACATACTTATTTCATTTAATTGTTGATCACATACACTAAATAACTGCAAAAATGCATTCAGTCTTCCAGATGGTCTTTAAGCTTCTGACCTTTCAGTGAGCTTTGGATGTAGCCAAGGGCAGCTGTGAAGCAGGTCAGTATCAAGCAAAAGTACAAAGCCTTTGTGGGCTTACAGCTGAGATACGGTGCATCTTCAAGAGCAAACATCCTGCTTGTTCTTGCTTCACACCTCTCCCTAAACAGCTGGTTTAGATCCTGGTGTGGAGAGACCAGTGGCCACAGATAGAAATGAATGTGTAAATATCTGTTATTGACTTGTAAAGGAGATCTAGAAAACCTGCTGGTACTTTCTTCTTGTCCTCATCTGTCTCAAGAACATCTTAGATGCAGAAGGTGAAGAAGGAAAACTTCACCACTGTACAGTCTTCAGATTTGCTGCAGGCAGAGATTACCCCAGACCAACCACACACATTCCCTTTCTTCCTGAGGATGTGGTTTTCCTTGCAGCTGATGATCGCACCACTTTTATCTGTTGGTGTAATGAAAAGGAAATCTTTTGGCTCGGCATCCACAAAGAATGTAAGTGATTTAGAAGAACACGTTCTTCATAGTGAATAATGCCTTGCAAGGTAAGGGAACATACCATTTTCTAGGGACAGTGGATTACTTGCTGCTGTTTTAAGGGGATTTGTGAGACTTGGTTATTTTCATTATAGCTGACAAAATTCCAAAAGCTTTTGTGAAGGAGCTATGTTAGTGAGATACTATTAGTATTAAACACTTAGAAAGTACCCTTCAAAACCAGGAAATGTCACTGGATAATTCTCTTTATCCTTCATCTGCAAAGAATAAAAAGCTCAGGTATAATTTCTAACTATAGAGGAGGGAGACCCCCTAAGTTTTACATTCCCCTTTCTTTTTTTAAGGAATTTTTTGACTGATGCAGAATCAAAGAAGCACTTTTATTTAATTTATCCCATGGCTTGTAGTGTTCAATACCTGTAATCTGAAGTTTATTTTATTGCTTACAGTGCAGTTAAAATTCAATTTTCAAACTCCCTACTCCTTTAGAGATTTAACTTGCCCTTGTCAGTTTTCCATTAAAGAAATGTCTGTGCCTTAAAATGCTTTGTGGTCAACTTGTGTCAGGAAATTGTCATGAAGTATATGAAGACACCATTAATACCCAGTACATTTTTAAAATCTTATGCCTGAACACTAAGAGCTGGATGTAAGTTGAGATTAGCCATCTTTATTTTCTATTTTACTCTGCTAGAGAAAACTGATAAATATAGTATTAAATCTGGTGTATTATTACTTCCCTTTTTGACTGTTATGAGACAGAATATAAATCATGTTTTAATAAACACCACCATTTTGAAAGGCATCAGAACTTTAAATAAATCATTTGAAACTGTAATCCAAACTAATTCTTTCTTTTAAAATCTTGTGCTGTTAATGCTGAAGTTGACCTTATGCTGAAACACCAATGGCTACTGCTAGCTGTGTCCATTGCTGCAGTAAAGAGAGTCATAGCTTACTGGCTTATTTAAATCACAGACAGCTGTAGGAATTACTTTTCTGCTATTGACTAGATAGATTAGATGTCATTTCAGCATTTAGGAGGTCTATCATGGGACAGTGAGGGTTAGAACATGAAATTAAGCTGTACCAATAAATACATTTTTTTCTTCTTGATTTACTTGATTTATAGTTTACTCTCCAGCTCCACAAAACATGCAAAACACGAAAGAATCATTGCAGGTATACCTGCAGGCATCATATCTACCAAGTGGTAGTAAATAAACCTTTTAAAGAAACAAGTGTTAGGGAACTTAATGGTTTCTGCATCTGAGTTAGCTGAAACATCTTTGTGGTATGACAAAAAAACTCCAATGTCATGAATATGTTAACGTAGAATTTGCTTTTTGAGCAAATGGTGTCCTGACTAATCTCTTGGTTACTTCAGAGTCTATCAGGAATTACTGTAGATCCTCTGAATGTTTGAGGGTGAATTTCTATATACAGGGACTGCACTCTTTGGTGCACACTATGTGCAGGCAAGTTGGCCTAAAAGTAACAGGGACTATGACCGAAACACTAAGACTACTTCCAGCAGTGCAGGCAGTCCTAGGTCAGCTCATGCTTGAGCAGAGGTGACTGAGAGGGCTTCTGTATGGTTCAGACTGTTCATCCTAACCAGGGTTTGTCACTGGCAGTGCAAAACTCAGGCTGTCCAGAGCAAAAGAGTTGTTCTTACTTGTTTTTAAAGAAATAGGTGATGAGAACAGACTGTCTAAGCTGAATTCACGCCTACCATGACACAATCAAGGAAACCATTGGTACCTTTCTCTAACCCTAATGATGGGGCTATGATCGCCGCAGAGCTCAGACCCGTCAGACCCCAATGATCACTCAAGACAACTGTTCTGTGCTGAAGTATTTGACACAAAGCAGCTATCATGTCAGTGGTGCCAGGGGATCATCAAGCAGCCTTATTGGAGGCTCCTGCTTTCAGTCTAGGAATTGGGAGTATAAAAGTTAGGTAAACTTTTGCATTGTCTTTAGTGTACCTGGAACAAGATATTTCTGCAAACACATCTTGAAAATAGGCTTCTAGTTCAGTCAAGTACTACTGAAATTTTCTTCTATATGTAGAGTGGCAATATAGATGGAATTTCATTTTTGGCTTTATTAGTCTCATAGTATCTTTAAGATACTGTAATGCTAAAAATACGTGAATTCTTAAATGTGCCATAGATTAGAGACTTGGACAGTTAAATGGTGAGATGCAGCAGCTGAAATCATGTTGTGGATTCAGTTCATGAGCAAAGAAGCCACACTTTTCCTTGCTTATGAAGAGATAATTGCATTACTAATATACTGAGCTGAATAATTTAGTAATAATATACTTACCTCTTTCTTAGCTTCATCAGTAGATCACCAATCACTTTACAAAGGAAGTAGATATAATTACCCTCATTTTATGCCACAAACTCTGTAAAAAAACACAGAAACTCCAAAAAGAAATATTGTGCTGCCGTTGTAGTTAATTATAATAATGTTATTATCAAGCCTGTATTCATAAACCATCATAGTTGCTGACAGAGCTAAGAATCTTATGATTTATTTTTTTTTCATAACCACAGAAACCAGAATTCATTAGAATTTCTTGTAATATTTTTGTTTGAACTGAGATTTCTGCGCAGGTAAAGTAGGTGCGACTAAGAACAAGATGATATAGCAAAATCGAACATGGGTTTTCCATTGCACTTTAAATTCCAAGATAGCAAAATGCTAGCATTTCATTTTTTTTCTATTTTCATTTGAGAAATGCAGATCTTACAATGTACCTATGTTATCCTTTGGCCTCTAGAAAGCGCACTGCAGTTTGTTTAGAGAGGAATATGCACTGCATTATGAGATGATAAAGCCCTAGAACCTGAACCCTCCAAAAAGAATGAAGTCCCAAACTGCAACTGCCATCAAATGCTAAGATGATGATTAATATTCTTTTAATCATTCAAGGCACAGTGCTTCAGGGAAGTTACAAAATAAAAATGAAATATTCTGCTTCTATTGCAAGCAAACCTAAATAATACATTTTCTGACCAAAATATATTTCTTTCCCCTATCTTTAATCTCTTCCTTCTTTCTCATGATCTCAGTGCCCACCTGTGATTGCTCCTACAGGTAATATGATGAATCCAGGAATTTGATCTCACTCACTTTTAAAAAGAGTATTGCTTGAGAGCATATTACAGCTACTGAAACTGAAATGGAGCAGGCAAAATATTTGCTTATTTGAAAACTTGCATAATTTTCCAAGTAAATGAACACTGAAACTATTCAATATGTTCTTTATCTCAGGCATGTTGTCAGTAAAGCTTTCGAATTGGTAGGGAAAGAAATTTTATCTTCCTTGGAATCTAGTCTGCTTTTCTAATGATATTTCCATCAACACTTGAATTCAGTGTTTCAACTGACCCATATTTTGACCACTTTCTAAGTTTGGCCACTTTCTAATAGGAATTGAGAATATGGTACAGAGACTGATCAAAAAAAGTATGGCAAAAAGGCAGATACATTTATATCTACAACAGTGTGCAAATATAATCTCCAATTGTCTTCCTTGAAAAGAAATTTGAGGAATAATTTGAGTGAGCTGCTGAGATCTTTTTTTAAATCCATGCATACTTCTGAGCTTGAACAAATACTTCTACTTTTGAGTTCATTTAATTATATATTCCCTTGATTTTTGTTCTTGGATTCCATAAATGCCTGTCAGATAACTGCTGTGTAGAAATTTGTACATATTTACAGCTTGTCCACAGTTTGTTTTTCCAAATTAAAATCTGTAACAGTGAAACTTCTCAGTTTGGACATAGGAGTTTGATTTCTTAGGAGAGAAGGGAACTGATTAACTGAATTTCTGAGATCACATTCTTTGTAGTGGCCTTCGCTCTATCACACAACTGATCAAAGGAACCAGTCAGAAATGACAATCAAAGCATAATCTGCTGTTTCTATGGCTTTGGGTGCTTAATTAAGCAAAGGGTAGTTTGCCAAAGAAAGAGAATCCTCATCATTGGTGTTTTTTAAGATCAAGATATGCAAAGATCATTTGGGGAAAAAGTCAAGTAGAAATCATGCAACTGTTTCCTAGTGCTGCCTGCAATTCTGTAATTCTGTGATGCAGTCACTAATAGATCATTAGGAGTAGCCCAAAACCAAGTTATTCAATAAAAGTAAACCAGGTTCTGCTTTGCATAGGCAAGCATACATGCATTCCTTCTATAAATTACAATGAAATAAATTGTAGTTTCTAAGCAGTATTAGTAACTAGTTTGGTTTGGATTTTGATTTTTTTTTTATTTAGGTTTTGTTGTTGTTGTTTCCTTACATGAAAGAGTACTGTGGCTCCTTTATTTCATCAAACACTGAGCCCAAAAGTTTCTGCTGTAATCAGAACTAATGCAGGTATTTGCAATTTTCTGTGAAGAAAAAATTCTTGTGTAATAGTTTTTTTTTCTTTCTGGTGAAATATTAGTAGTAATTTTTCTGGATTCATCAGATTTATAACACATGAAAGATGTGAATTGATACAGCTCATAATAGGCAACACAAAATTGTAGGAAAGGTCAATATGTAATACACTTAATGACAGCTTTTGTGTCAGTGTTTCCTTAATTTTTAGGATTCCTTACCCTTCCTTTCAGCATCATGGAGCACGAATAGCTGTGCTGGTGTATTGGGTTTGTCCCTTAGACAGGCTGGCTTGCTCAGGAGGGTTTGTATATTAGCAGCTGCTTCACTGCATCCAAATGCCTAGTGCTAGTGGTCAACAGCAATGAGATTTCATGCATGGAGGCAGAAGGTCCAAGTGTAATATGCTTGTTAATGGTTAAACTTTGCCTTTCGATGCCTTTGTGCCATGCAATGCCAAATAATATGATTCCTGGTACACAAAACCTAGAAGGTGAACTCGAAACAGAAAGTATCTCCTTCAGTGTATTTTTAATGTGAGAAAATTAGCAACTCCACTTATGAGTACACTGAAGAACCAGTTCAAAATAGCCTTTACTGAAAATCTGAGTCATACATAATATTTTTTGATTAATGTATGTAACCAACGTTACTGTTAGCAACCATAAGAAAATATACAGCTCAGTTGCAATGTAGAAATTGAGAACTGAATCTATGTGCAGGGTTTTATTGTATAATCCAGAGAGGTGAAAAGGAGATATATATCATAAAATCATAGAATCATAGAATAGTTAGGGTTGGAAAGGACCTTAAGATCACCTAGTTCCAACCCCCCTGACATGAGCAGCAACACCTCCCACTAAACCATATTACCCAAGGCTATGTCCAACCCGGCCTTGAACACCGCCAGTGATGGAGCATTCACAACTTCCCTGGGCAACCCATTC
>JASSUY010040051.1:0-24238 GCA_032466535.1 Forpus xanthops | reverse complement strand
AGTACAGTCCCCCATGAAGAGTCCCTTCCCAGCATCCCCATAGGCCCCCTTCAGATACTGGAAGGCGGACATGAGGTCTCCACGCAGCCTTCTCTTCTCCATGCTGAATTATGTTTAATATGAAAGCCATGGAGGAAGGAAGAAAATTACTGCTTTTGCCTTTTAAAATACAATAGGCAGTAAAACTGGATGCTGGAAATGATTCAGTACATGTGTTAGAGTATGGGGGGGGAGGAGGAAGTCTAATTATGAGCAGATTGACAGTTGTATGCACAGTAATTCCTTTCTGATAGATAGCCAAAGTGCTATACTGACAGGCATGCATGAAGAAATATACGAAGAACAGGCCAAGGAAACCTGCTTTTTCTGGATCTGATCCCTGTAACCAAGCAAGCTTTGTGAGTTGCTTCCTATAATTAAAGCATTCACTGATTCATTTTTTCTCTCCGATGGTACTAGACTGGTTTCATTGCTTTTAAAATTAATTAATTAGTCTTTTCCAACATCAATTTTGTGATTAATTTTTAATATATAACCTATAAAATATGCAGAGATGAACTTTCAAGGCTCATGAATTGCTGGGTCAGAATTGGCAATACTAAAATACAGTTCTTCCATTTGGCCACAAAAATCTTTTCTCCTAGTTGTCACCAGTTTAAAGAGATGATTTAAAAGCAATCAATTGGCCTTTAAATGCCTTCAGAGATCCCACATAATTACACAGATGCCAAGCTCTACCCACAGGCAATCTGCAAAATTTCCTAGTGCTCATAAATTTCCTTCATCAAGACTAAAAAAGAAACTATTATTCTTGTTAATGTATCTGATTTTAAAATGACCTAAATCTCATAATAAATCAATTTTAACTTCCCTTCCTTGTTAATCTTTAAGATAATAAAACTTATAGAATATTTAAGATCTTAAATTAAAAGCATTTATCCATTGAGATAATTTATTAAGAATGGAAGTCAACATTACATTATAGGTGTCTCTTTATCAGTTGAGAAGTACTTCTTGGTCAATGAGGAGGGCAGCTAAAGACTTCATTAGCTTTGTATAGAGCAGAGGACTTTTATTTTTCAGCAATATCTAAGGAAAGTGCTTTGAAATACCCTGTAAGAACACTTTATCTAAATTCCCTATGTCTTGTTTTGATCCCATCCTATTTGCTTGCTTTGTAAGATGTATGGGTCATACGTTGTCACATTTACTGTTATTTTACAAGTGTCATCTCTTATCTTCAGCCTAAATGAGCAATGACTGTCCTTAACAGTCTGGGGGGTTTAAAGGATGCAGACATATAGGTGATTAGTAAAGAGTGGAGCTTGATCCTCATCTCCAAAGCATGCAGGACTGAAAACGGAAATAGAAAAGGTATTTGACACATTGTGTGGGAAGTGCTGAAAAGGCTTTTGCACTAGTATAACTACAGAAGCACAGAAATACATGTGCAGCTTCAAATACTAAATATTCAACATCATGGCTGTGGAAAGGAAGGCTCCATCTAAAGCCTATAGTCACATTTTCCACATGTGAATGTATCTGGCTTGCTATGCAACTCTGTGTTGTATACATTTAGAGTAGCACTAGCACAAATTATACCGCACCTATCTAATTTGTCACTGTTAAATAAAAGCATTCAAGGACTGCGTATTATTTGCAGTGCTTTGGGTTTTTAGTTTCTTTCCCCAAATGATGCGTTGGTTTTACATTTGCATTTTGAAAATGAAGGAAAACACAAAATTGACCTGAAGGAAATCCCAAAGACAAAAGCAGGGTTAAATATGCAGATGGGCATTGATGAGAAAATGCAAACTATTTGGAAAAGTGGCAAAGCACCTCACCGTCTGAGTCATCAGATAATATGCGCACTTAGGACTCTAAGTAGTTCAGTTTCTAATTTGGAGAACTAAATTAAAGTTGTGGATCTTTACATCACATCCCACATTAAAACAATCAAGTACAGCACATGTTTATCTTAATCCAGGAGCTGGACAGATCCTACTTTTCTGGGTTTATGATGCTACTTTTAAAAAGGCCAAGTTGACTTGCCTGTGAAATCAGAGCTGTCTTTTCAACTCTCTGTGAGATTTCAGCTAACCTCCCTCTGAGGTTAGCAGTTTGTGAATAAGTGAAAGCTTGCTGCTGCTACTATGTGTCATTACTGAAGAACCCAAATCTCTGGCTATCAGCCTTGACTATTTCACCACATAGCTAAACAGTAAAATTAAGAATACAGCTTGCTCCATAACACTCTGAAAGAAAAAACGTAATTATCAGTTGAGCCATTTAGAAGAAATGAAGCATGAACATGTTTTTTTAAAGTTGTAACAATACTATTATCTTAAACTTACAAGAGCAGGAAGGAAAACTGCTAAAAAACAGTAGTAACTCAATGTGGGAATAAGAGAGGTCTTGCAAATAAGAGCTGAAAAGGCACCACTTATTTTTAATGATTTAGGGTATAGGTATAGTACACTCTGTAAGAGAACAGGAAGGGAAAATAGTCACTATATGTTTGTTCAGTCGAGAACTTCAAGCTCTCAAAGGGAATAATTTGACTAATATACTCTTTCATAAATCTAAACCAGAATAAGATTTTTTTCAGCACTTCACTATTTTTAAAAATTCTCTCATGGTAGTTTTTAAATGTTCTCTTGTATCCACTTCCTCACTGTGGGATTTATTTATACACTTATTTATATGTAAGATTAAAAGACCTGAGAATTATATACTGAAGGTACCATTAAATAACCCCTTGCTTATGCTTTTTTTTTGTGTGATCTTTTACCGAGAGCTGGACTCTGGACAGCCTGTACGGCTGTCAGCCAGGCTGGCTTTCAGATCAACGTGTTCTGGCTGATTGTCAAGAGCTGTGTTAAGTAAGGCCCTGCTGATTCACAGCCCTTCAGGCAGTTTGCATCTTGGGAAAAAAACATAGCTGCTTTTTAGGTTTAGGGGTTTGGATTTGCTTGGTGGATTTTCTGTATCTATGAATGTGTGCCCACTCCTTCCTGACAAGTGGATATAATCTCCAACTCAGCTGTGTGGTATGTCTCTATTCTGCACATTCATCTGAAGTTGCTCTATGCTGATCTTTACTTAAGGCTAAATGAGTTTCTCTGATCCAGTCTTTCACCTGAGAATGAAATTTCAGCTTGGTGAATCATCATGATTTCAGCCATGAGTCGGGGAGTCTCAATGCCCAGTCTGTTACCAGCCTGAAGGAGAAACCTCTCATTTCTTCTTTCTCCTTTCCTTCAGGTTGTCTGCACAAGTCCCTCTTAGGACGTCTGATTGACAAAACCTGTGGTTTTGGAAGCAACATGAGTACTCTCAGTGCAATATTTCTGTAGTCTGCAGGAAGCAAATCTTGGGTTTGTACCTTGCGACACTCCTCAGCCACAGCATAAATAAAGACAGTAAAATGTTCTGCAGTATATGTGGTAGAATGCTACTAATCTTACTCCATGCCTCCAAAAGTATAGGTGATCAAGAGATGGAAACGGACTCCAAATTGTTTTCTGAGTTGACATGGTCTCATGAGCTACTATTATAAAACAGCAAACTTGGAATTCAAAGCAGTCTAAGCTGTCTGCTTCTGGGATAACTCTGTTCATTTTCTTGACTTGCTTTAGCACAAAAGTATTCTTATTTTCTCATCTTATGGTTCTAAACTATGTAGGCTGACAACTCAAGTTGCAGTAGGAAGATCACCTGTTAATCTGCATTAGTCAGAGGCTCTCTGTCAGCCAAAGGGAAAATTCTATCAGGGAAAACTGATAAAACTTCTAAGAATATAGATGAATTTGCAAATAGGCAAAAAAATGTAGGAAAAAAGAGGGAATTATGTGATTTAGGATTGTTTTGAAAGACCTGAATGCTGATGATGTGTAATATTGTTACAGAGCAGCATTTCTGCAGTTTTCTCCCACATGAAATTATTGCTTGAGCCTATTCCTGTAAATAGTTTTTTAAGCTCAGTTTACAATAGCATTTTTGCCATTTCTTACATAAATTCATGGTTTTCTTTTTTGCTCCTGCCCGCAAGAACATCTGATTATTGATGTTCGCAGCAATCTCTGTGGAAATAAAATCGTAACTAACATTGTGATCTGTCTGAGCACATTTGCTTGATTACTGTCTTTGACTCCTGATTGCAAATGAGCTTGTAACAATAAAACCATACAAAAGAAATGACAAAAATGTCAGGGCAGGATCCACCAGTCCCGCCTGAGGCCTGCAGCATTGACAGAAATACCGAGTACAGCTAATGAAATGAGAAAAATACCTTGTATTTGAGCTTTGAGCTATAAACCTTCCCACTCAGCTGAGCTCCCATTTAGAAAGATTGTTTGTTAAAGCACCCTCTGTTTCTGTGCTGTCTCTCAAATGCAGTTTAATCGCAATTATTTTCTTAATATTTTAGAAAGATAAGTTCTTAACATTAGGGAAAATGATACGTAGGGAATTATTTGACAGTTTAGTATATTGCAAAGGACATTGCATTTTATGGAAAGCTAACCTGGGGACATAAATGAGTGGTTCTGAGTGCCAATTTAATGCTTCTAAGCTTCTCTGTAAATGAAACTTTTGTAGCACAGTTTTGACTCATCAATAGCAATTCCAGCTAACATCTCATCTAACTCCCCTTCCCTTCCCAAATCAAAATGCTTTGCGATTTCTTGCTTCATTTTTTAAACGTTTTAAGTGACCAGTCTGGTTTTCAGCTGCTGTAAATCTGTGCAGTTCTCAAAAAAATGCCATAATATTCACTGACAGAATTGGGCTTCTCTCAAAATAACACTGCAATAGCTTCTCCCTTCTTGACTCCTTAGTGCAAAATCCATTAATGTGGCTTTTAGAGAACTTCAATGTAGGAAAGAGAACTTCAGTTCTTAAATCCAAGAGAACTAAACTCCCTTCTTCCAGCTTACAAAAAGGATGGTTCAGGTCACATACTGCAGTAACAGTGGGAGCCACCTCCCTTCTCCATTTTCATTCATTCTCCTGTGCAGAAAATAATTAAATGGACTGAAAGTGCAGACAAGTCAGATCAGATTATTACAGACCAGTAGTTAAAGCATTTACCCTGGAGAAAAAAGTCCATGTTTTCAGTTCTTTTAAGTACTTTTTAAGAAATTAAATGAAATATTTCTTCAACAGAAAATATAAATTAGCTTCACAGCTTTGAAATATTTGACCCTGACTACATTCTGGCCAAAAGACATTTCCTACTTTCCAGTGAATAAGGGAGTCAAAGTTAATGCTCATGCTTGTCATCATTTTCTGGTTTCACAAAGCAGGCAATAAAGAATATCAAGGTTTCCATAACCTGAAAAGAGAGTGAGATGAGCAGGTTAAAACTGTTTATGTACTGCATGTGGCTTTGTATTAAGGCAATTTAAATTATTCTCAAGCATAGCTATGATATATGTCTTCTATGGAGACAAGATTAAGCTGGAATACCATTATGATAAATGATAATAAAAACAGTAAAGAATGGTGCTTCTGATATCTAAACACTTTTTTTTTTTTCTGCTTATGACTTCATTTTGCAGTTTTACAGACAAAGAAGTTATTGCAGATGGCTTGCAGATTATTTCTGAAAGCATTTATTTTGAGAGTAAATTATTTTCAATGCTAGCTTTTTAGATTCCACAGATCAGGATTTAGATAAAAAAGATTCTTTTCTTGCATGGGAATTTGAGTGTTTAGAGGGGTAATATTCATAACAACTGCTTCTATTTGGCTTCACAGGCACTATACCTTTAAGAGTATTCTGAGGTGCTGCAATTTTATGTTAAGAGTTGAACAATTGTTAGACTTTCTCTACTGTCATGGTTTAAGCCCAGCCAGTAACTCAGAACCATGCAAAAGTTAGCTCGCTCCCCCCCATCCCTCCTCCCTCAGCTCTGGGAGGGATGGGATGGAGAATCTAAAGAATGTAACTCACATGGGTTTAGATAAGAACAGTCAAGTGACTAAGGATATATAACATAACATAACATAACATAAACCATTGCTGCTATCACCAAAAATAATAATGATAAGGGAAATAACAAGAGAATAGGACATAACCACTCACCACCCACCGACCGACAACCAGCCTTGAACCAAGCAGCAATATGGGCCTTCCAGGTAGCTGCCCTCAGTTCATATACTGGGCAAGATGTACTGTGGTATGGAATGCCTCTTTGGCTAGCTTGGATCAGGTGTCCTGTCTTCTGCTTCCTTACAGCTTCCCCTCTTCCCTGGCAGAGCATGAGACTCAGAAAGTCCTTGGTCAGAGTACACATTACTTAGCAACAACTAAAATAATTGGTGCTATCAGCTCTCCTCCCAGACTTAAAAAAACATCACTGCACCAGCTACTAAGAAGGAGAAAAATGCCTGCTACTGCTAAACCCAAGATATCTACTGACGAAACATAGTATTTAATACTGATCTAAGAAGTGGTCACACATTTTGAATAGAATAACTAGTTGTTTTGTTTGGGGTTTTTGTGTTTTTTTAAATTATTATTTACTTAAATGAAAAAAAAAAAATCTAAAACACCCCCAAGTTCTTCTCCACAGAGCTGCTCTGAATCTCACCTCTGCCCAACCTGTAGCTGTGCCTGGGATTGCTCTGACCCAGGTGGAGGACCTTGCACTTGGCATGGTTAAACTTCATGAGGTTGGCATCAGTCCACCTCACAAGTGTGTCAAGGTCCCTCTGGATAGCATTGCTCCCCTCCAACGTATCAACCAAGCCACACATCTTGGTGTCATCAGCAGTCTTGCTGAGGGCGCACTCAATCCCACAGTCCATGTCACTGACAAAGATGTTGAACAAAACCGGTCCCAACAACGATCCCTGAGGGACACCACTCATTACTGGTCTCCAGGTAGACATTGAGCCATTGAGCACAACTCTTTGCGTGCAGCCATCCAACCAGTTCTTTATCCAAGTAGTCCATCTATCAGATTCATGTCTCTCCAATTTAGAGCCAAGGATGTCATGTGAGACAGTGTCAGATGCTTTGCACAAGTCCAGTTAGATGACATCAACTGCTCTATCTCTGTCTAACAGTTCTGTAGCCCCATCATAGAATGATTCTTGAAGCTCCTAACTCGTTTTGTTCCGTTAATGATTTGTCTTGATAATATGTGTTATTTTGGTTTGTCCTGAGACTAAAGTTGAAGTAATGTCACCTACGCAAACCACTCTAGGGGTGATTTAACATCTTTACAAAAACATAATTACTGAAGAATGATAAACTGATGAAGATCCTCAGCATTTGTTCACTTGGAATAATTTCCAGATACTAAAATTAAGTAAAATAGTCACTTTACTAGAATAATTTTATTTTGCTGAGCATTAAATTTGAACGTAGTTGTTTAGTGCTGAAATATCTCTAACATAATAGAGTAGGTCACTGTGAATCCTGTAAACAAGCTTTGTTTTGACAGTTTGGTTATTTACAGGCTACATTTGAAGTCAGTCTTTCTGCAGAGACCAGAGCTCTGCAGCTTACTGTAGGTGTGTACAATACTCACAGGCTTTATAGTGGTTCATATTTTTTACATAAGTACTAGTCATAACAGAAAAGCACAAAAGGAAAACAAATTATTCAGTTGCAGCTTTTTCATATTAGTTCTGATTGCCATTATTAACAAATTATTCATTCAGTCTAGTGATATATGTGCAAGTAGAAGTGGGCTTTAGAATTACAAATACTCTGAAGGAATACGCTTGCTTGAGTGATCAGGCTTAATCTAAATCTCCCAAGTATGAAGGAGCTGAAGTAAGTCCAAATGACTTGGATCCTCTAGGGTTCAACATTTCCTGGTTAAATATAGAGAAATGCAAGTTCTGATGATAGTCTTCCTTAAACGGCCCATTTTCATACTTTTTCTGTGAGACAAAAAAGAAACCAGTTGCAGCTCCCTTGTTGTGGATTCCTACATAGTACAAAGGGAACCTCTAGGAAGTGGAGAGTTATTTCTGAGTAGGGCTGATCAAACATATCTTTAACTGCACTTTTCTGGCTATTTTTCCTTCACAAGGTCTTTGTATTGTATATGTAAAAGCCTCCTATGATTCTGAAGTGTGACAAGGTAACACCTTGTAGGAGTTTTATTTTGCTCATGTCTAAGTTTATTTATGGCACATGTAACAGACAAATGCTTTGATGGGCATTCCCAGATGTGTCGCGCTTCCCTCCCAATGTGCATGGAAACATAACTTGCATAAAGACTTCGTATACCCAAGATAAGAGCAGAAGACATGCAGCTGTGTTACTGATGAGGTACCACAGCATTTGAAGGTACCATTTCAAATGTTTGAAGAAGCAGAAGACAGCTTTTATTCCTCCCTGTCAGGCTTGGCATATATCATGAGTTCTCCTTGCACTTTTATTATGAAAAAAGCTGGGTGGATAAATGAAGCAGAGCTTGTCTGGGCTCCTGTGGTTGATAGGTGATGGACAGGCTGGTTTTTTGCACTAACCTAATCTGGAACTGCATTACACAGAAAGATGTGTTTGTTGTCTGTCCTCTGCTGTGCTGACAGGAGCTTAGGGCATTGGAATGCTTGACCCTGTTTTCAGAATGAGCTGCTGGGAAAAAGGTGTAAAGGGTAAATCTTTGCATCTGTAGACTGTTGTAATGAGTGCAGTGAGTTTTTAAAGTTATTTAATTTAATGTACATACTCTATTTTTTCCTCAATTGGAATATGCAGTAAGTGCAAAGTTAATTACTTCTGCCTTTGAGCCTTTCTCCCATGAGTCATTCTCTCTATTTTTGCCTTTTTTTTTCCAGAGTTGCAATTATTTTGCAACTGGATTTTTTTCCCAGTTGTATCTCTTTGCATGTTATATCATAGCTTTGCAATGCAGCACTAATATTAAACAAATGTATGCTCTAAACATTGTGTTAAAGCTTGGTGTGAGTACCTAACAAATAATCAATATTGGTTTCATCTTATCTGGATCTAAGATGAAGGGACAGCCACATTATTCTCTGGCACTGTTTTTTCCAGCTAATTTTTACCTCCCAAAGCAGCAATTATTACAGCTGGCTGATCAGAGCAGGACAGAACTGCCATTTGGTATGTCTCAAATTTACCAACTGTTTCATCTGTATCAGAAAAATTGATGAGTTGGCAGCAGAAGTGCTCCTCTACTTTCAAAATCAAAACTGTAGCATGTTACGTAGTTTCAGACTTAATAGCGTACCTTCATCAGATGGAAGCCAGCAGTGTGTTCTGCACTGAAACACCATAGTTTGCCAACTTTAATCACACTGCACAAGAGTCAGATTATGCCTGAAACTGCTTTCCAGGCAAAAGAGCCAGGATGATTTTAAATAAAACCTTATATTCTTCTGAAAGCTGTGTCAGCATCAGAATAGCAACAGTTAGACTCTTTCCATCTGTACTTTCTGTTGCTGGATTAATTTTAGATGCACTACATATGGATTATGCATAAAATGTTGCTTTCCTAGTTTTGTTGCTGCTGCAATTAGCTCCACAGTAACACTTCTGGGAATTTCATGGTCCAGAATGCAGGCCTACTACCCTAGGAACAGGGAAGGAAGACACATACTGAAACCTAAAAAGTAACCATGTACTGAAAATCAACATTTGTGGTCCTAAAGATAACTGTGTCTGTGAACAGGAGAGGCAGCCACCAGATTCCGTCAGTCATGACTAAGTTGATTGCTGTGTTTTGCCCAGAGCTGGATGTTTAGTGATGTGCTTGGCATCCCCTACTTCAACTGCGGAGCTCATGAAAAAATCACTCTCTGGAATTCAATTTAATTAAGATGCAAATAACGAATGTACTTTAATTTGCTATAGTTTCCCTTTCCAATGTTTTCTAGTAACTTTTTCAATGATAATAGAAACAGAAACTGATGGTTACATGACAAAAAATATACCCTTCTGGTAACTATGGCCTAGTTTTACTGCATGTATTACCTCTATTTTACAGCTGTTGGTTGTTTAAATAGTAATGCTATGTCTATTGCTATCTGCATTAGTCAATAATTCCTTTATCACTGAAAATACACCTAATACAGGTAAATAGGACTTTTGTTTTCCTTTAATTGAAAAAGTCAAAATCCTACTTCAGAAAGATAAACACCCTTTGGTGATAGCATTCACAGAAAGCTGTATAAAGGAAGCCAAAGAAAGCAGTGTAGCTTTTTAAAATTGGAACCTTTCCTAGCACTGCACCCTTCTTGTAAAATATGTAGCCATGAAGAATAAATACTACTGATTTTTTACGGCACTTAATTAAACTTTTTTATGCATGGCCATTTAATTTTTAAAATAAAATCTACTGAATGTAACAAGAACAAAAAAATTTAAAGAGATTGTTTAATCAGTGGACTAATATTAGTGTTAAAAATCTCTTTGAGCCACAGTTGCATGCATCTGCAGTTGCTGGATGTGATTCTTCCAATGCTGACAGTGTTCTGTGTCCTTCTCTTAGGCACCATTATGGGTGTTATACTCTTACTATGTTTCTGAAACACAAAAATAAAGTACACAGAATGGAGTTTTCCCTTGAAAAATTAGTGTCCTTTGCTCCAGATGATGGAACTCAAAGACAATGGGTTCAGGGTCGAGGTTCTCCCCTCTTTTACTTCAAGATGGAAAAAGTGATGGCTTATTCCAGTACTGCTTTCTAAAAGATTAGACACTGTTTTCTGTGTATGCCACAGCAAAGCTGCAGCAAAATGACTGGAATGGAGAGCAGACCCACAAATGAGGTTATCACTGACTTTTCATGTTGGAAGAGAGACATAGTGTTTTACTGTCATTGCAGGCACAGGCTACCTGCACCTGCAGCACTTTAGGGGAGGGCATTTGAAGCATTTCATCAGCAATAGTTAATAATATGTTAAAAAGATAGGGAGCAGTTCAGAGTAAAAAAAACATGAGAATGAATGCAACATAGAAATGTTTGCTCTAGAGTTGTATGAGATTGTGTTGAGCTGATCTAACCCCTCAATCTGTTGGTAGAAAGGAGGCTTTACACCATGCTGAATCCTGCACTGAAACAGTTCAAAGGCTGGCCCACTGGTGAGCCATCACCTTTCCTCGGATAGCCACAAATGGAAGCAGGCCCTTCCTTTGGGCTAGACCACTCTTGGTCAGCAAATTCCAGCAAGTGCTGGAGGGTGGCCATGGCACAGAGGAGGGAAACCAAGAGAGGCAGAAGAGAAACCTCCTACTCTGCTGGTAAGGAACTCTTGGATTAGCTCAGCCATCTCTTATCACTTCTTTATAAGCTTCACTTAGCCTCGTAAAATACAGAAATGAGAGTATTGCTTGTAGACAATTGATTCCTGGGCAGAGTTTAAGGGGTGGTTGATGCACTGGATACTGCTGCTACCCACATGTACAAGGACCAAAAGAAGAGGGCTTTATTTTTCCCAACACAAACTTTGCTAATAAGAGAATCTTGTTCATATAAGTTTATGAACCAAGGGAGGAAAAAACAACACAAAGACTTGTAAAATAATGTAGACATCTTTTCTTTAATTGGTAGCCTGTGAGTACAGATCTTTTTTACTCCTCCTCATTTGAAATAGATAGATGATAGACAGATTACATAGATAGATAGATAGATAGATAAATAGATAATCTTTGGGTCCTCTTCCAGACCTTTGTGTCCATTCAACATCACATCCATTGCAGGTACACTTTATTTTTCTACTTACGCTTATCAGTATTTTGGTGTGGTCAATACTGGCATTTCAGCATAAATCTTTAGCGTAGCATGGAAGAGTCACAAGTTAAGAGTTAAGTTTTAGTACACCTAATAACATTTTCATTCTGTGCAACTTTGTATTAGATTTCTTACTCCAAATCTAAATTCTAATTAAACTTTGTAAAAAGAACTTAAAGCCTACTTTGTAAGGTAACTATGTACTGAGCTGAATAACAATGACAGGAGATAAATATTAAAGCAGTCGTCTTTAGTGTTTCCTATTAATGAATGCTAATGCATCTTTTCAAACACTAGCATCCGCAGTTGCCCTTATGTGCCTTTTTGGGGCAAAGTACACATCAAAGTGATAGTTACATGTGAAATGGCAGGTGGAATAGTAATATATGGTTATCATTTGCTTTCTATATAATTTTGTAAAAGAAAATTAAGTTTTATTTTATGTAAATTGTAAAGTAAAGCTTCTGTCCTCATAATGACTCCTCCACTAGTGCTTGTATAGAACTCAGAATGTAGCTTTTCCTCTTGAGCTCTCTGGCCATTTTGTTAAGCAAAAGGGCTGTTTATGTAAGGTTGCTGGAAATTAAGACCCCACAGATGTTGGCTCATGCAGGATGAGATGAATGATATATGAACAATGTATTTAATGTATGAGCAATGTGGTCCCTAAAAATATTGGGAGTAGCTAAAAGTTTGGCTACAAATCCTCATTGCTCATATTTGCAAGATTAAATGTAGGTTTATAGTATAATGCTGAATATACTTGCTATATGACATTGCAAATGCTGTAACTTTATAGGTTGTATTTTTCATAACAAGAATCCCATATATCACAGTTTATTTCCCTACAAGTGCTGAATGTCAATTGGTCATGTAAAGAATATCAGCATATCTTTTGAAACATCCAGAATTTCATGGGTATGTCAGATTTTATCAGTAGGATTAATTTACAGTGGATATAAGATTAATGTCCAGAAGTAAGGTTTGAGAAAGAATGTTGGTTACGTAGGAGAGCATGCCCTTAGCTGTCTACTTAGTACACAAAAGACTTAGGGAAAACAGAAACTGCTGTCTTAGATAATTAAGCTAATTCAGGTAGAAAATCAGGAATACACATTGATGAAAGTGATCTAATAAAGATTAACAGCTTTGTTCTTTCTCTGGTTATTTTATTCTGTCACACTAAAGTTATTATCCCACCTCTTTGCTCTCCTCCCTAGGATGCAACCTGGGCTGTTCTGTGATTCAGCAATACTGCTGCTCCACTTTAAAGGCCATCAGTTCACCCTCTGCATTGGAGCAACATGGTGAGTGTTTTAGCACTAGATTTTTTTGACCTTTAAAGGAGCATCAGAGCTATATCTTCAAAAGTGGGTACAGAGTCCATGGGGGAAGAAAATGAGTTACAGTTTTCACCTACCATGTTTCATGGTTTGGCTCTAAGCTGCTCCTTGCATTTCCACAAGAGATCAATATAACCCCATCATCTTAAGTAGTAAATTACAGGGTTTCATCTCTACAGTGTGTAGGTGAACTAAGCATAAGAGACTGTTAGGGATGATTTTGAGGGTGTTCTTAAGCAGAAAAAACATCAGCAGAAAAGTCATATTGTTTCTCCTATGAGAGAAGCTAACAAGAGAAGCTGATCGGCAGTTGATAAAGATGAAGGATGATGGCATGGTGATGTTTGAGATGACCCTCACAATGGGATAATCAATTACAACTTGTATGGGCTAAGCCATAAAAGGAATTAATGGGCAATGAGAAGACTTGCAGAGGCAAAAGGGCAACCAGCATAATGAAGGAGCGTAGAGTATCTACAAAAGTTGTTTCATTGACGTATTGAATAGAGAAGAAAAAGTTGCTACAGTCAAGGTTTTAAAAAAGTGATGTTAAGCATGTTATATTGAAGGTTTAGAGATGTGTATGGAATGAGAGAAAGAATGATGCAGTCATTCAAGATGCCTAGGTAAAGAAAACCAGCAAAACCTGAAGAAAATTAATGGTGCAGATCCAGAGGAATTGTGGAAATTCTGAATTAAATGGAGAGAAACTTAAAAATTCTAGGACTATTATAAAATATAAATGACAAAATAATGATATAGGCTGTTTAACTGAACTAATCACCTACCAGTGGAATACCATTAAGACTGCTGTGAGAAGAGCAGGCTGCAGCTGTAGTTTACAAAATCAAACAAAAAAAAACCCAGTTTATCTGAAATACTTTTCTCAGGCTATTGACTTCAAGCATAGCTGATAGTAATATGTTTTTTGGCAATGTGATGATAGTAATGCATCACCTTGTCACCTTGTTAGAAATTATTTCTCTGCAGAAAAGCTTACCTAGGAGAAATGCAACAAATCAATTTCCTGGTCATGGTTATCTCTTCCTGACAGCAAGCACTATCAGTACAAAGTAAGTTATGTTACCTGATTATCACTCCTGCCTAAATAACTAAATGACATGTGAGATTCTTTGCTTTTATGATTTCTTTTACATCTTCGTAGTTGTATATCTGTTATTCTCAAATATCCACAGAATATTTAAGACTATCACCTTGGTTATAATTATGCTTTTAGGATTCATGTATATGATTAATTTCACCTTTTCTTAACACTGCATTTTATTTAAGCATATTTTTTTAAATAATTTAACCTGCATTTAAACTATGTACAGGAATGTTAACCTCAGTGTGAATAACTTAACAGTTAAAATTACATATGGAAGCTTTTCTAGAGTGAATCGATATATAAAAAATTATAATAAGGAAAGTAAAAAATAATTATATAAACAAAACTTGTTTTTTTTTTTTCTTTTTCAAAGTTGCTTCCTAAAAATCCCTTGATCTAGGATAAAAGCTCAGTGTATCAATAAACTGGAGTTCACCCTCTTTCCCCATCTCCAATCAATACCTGTGCTACAGACACTAGATACCAGAAATGCTTCATAGATCAGAAATAGCTGCTGAGTTGGTTTTCGCTGTGTAATTCAGAGAGAACCCCACAATTATGGTCTCACACAGATGTTTTTATATTTAATTATGCCTTGGAAATAAAATTCTCAAAGAAAATATCGGGCAAACAGAAGTTGCCTTAGATATAACCATGTTAACTCCCCTCTTTGTCCTCATTTTTTCCTAATGGGGCTCTGTTTCATCAGACCACTTGAGCTCCCCTTAGCCTTATTTGATTTCAGTGAGACTAACACGTGATTAAATGCATGTTTATATTCTTTGCTTACTAATGAGGGAATTAAATGCACGCTTAAGCAGTTTACTGAAGCAGAACAATGTTCTTTGCTTGCCTTATAATTGTGAGAGCATATCTGTATATTCTTATCTGCAAATATTGGAACAAAATGATCTTAAACTTCTTTCCAACCCTAAGTATTCTATGATTTTATAATTCTACAAAACGTACACATGTGCAATACCATCCAGGTGCCTAGCCAGCAAAACAATAAATTCATTCAGAAGTTTCCCAGAGCCAAGCTGTCTCATGACTGGAGTTACACCTCACCAGAGTTCTGCAGCACAGACCTTTGCGCTGTGTAAAGGTGCAGCATCCCAGACCCTCTAGAAGGCAGTTTCATAAGACTTCCTCTCTGTCCTGTGTTCGGCAGTAGCAGTCATCTTTCTCCTTCTTAGTAGCTGGTGCAGTGCTGTTTTTTTGACTTTCAGACTGGAAACAGTGCTGATAACACCGATGTTTTCAGCTGCGGCTTAGTAATGTTTAGGCTGACCAAGGACTTTCTGAGCCTCATGCTCTGCCAGGAGGAGGGAAAGCTGGGAGGAAGCAGAGACAGGACACCTGACCCAAACTACCCAAAATGGTATTCCATACTAAAGCACATCATGCCCACTATATAAACTGGAAGGAGTTATCCGGAAGAGCTAGATCACTGCTCGGTCGGGCTGAATATCATTCAGCAGGTGGTGAGCAGTTGTATTCTCTTCCCTTGTTCTTTTCCTTATCATTATTATTATTGTGGTAGCAGCAGTGGTTTGTGTTATACCTTAGTTACTGGACTGTTCTTATCACAACCTGTGGGAGTTACATTCTTTCAATTCTCCTTCCCATTCCTCCTGGAGCAGGGGGGAGGAAGGTGGGGGGGAGTGAGACAGAGACTGCGTGGCTTTCTTCGTTATGGCTGGGCTTAAACCATGGCACTCTCTCAGTCAAACCTGACACCAATATACAGTGGACTACGTTGTTGCCAAGATTTTGTAGGAGCTGGAAGGGACTGTAATAATGGTGTCAAACATACTTGATGTGGTAATCAGATCTCATCTCTTCTTCAGGTGAGTTTATCTGATGCCCAATACCTAAACATATTCAGTAGTCCTGAGAAAATGTAGGAGAGTTCCCTGGCAAGTCTGCTCTCTCTGTTTTGGGAAGGGCTGTAATTTTATTTTAGATGTCTTCTTACCTCTGTATCACCAGGTTCCTGGTACTCTGCATCAGTCTTCATACCATTTATATCATTAATTTTACCATTCTTGTTTCACTATGCACTCTTATTTTTCAGCCCTGTTCATCTTTTAGCATCTCTTTTTAGTTCAGCCTGTATTTGTTTCCTTGCTTCTATCATGAGTTATACTCTTCTGCGCACATTCTTTAATTTCAAGCCTCGTTTACTTTATCCCATTGATCAATCATATACGGGACTTCAAGTACAAGTTGTAGCATACATCTAGCCATCTGTAGGGCCCTATAGAATTCATATTCAAGGATTTATAACACCTTGTAATCTGCGCCATTAACTGAATGAAGGAGGTGAATGAGATATTCAACTTATGCCACATTATCTTGTCCCATTTCACTTCAGGTGTTGCTTCATTTTCAACAGTCCTTCAAAGTTAAAGGAATCTAACAAATCTGTTTTGCTCAGATTATATCTGTGTGGGCACAGCACCATGTATGTGTAACTCCCAAGTAGCCACATGGAGCAACTCAGTAGAAAGAAAAAAGCGCTGCTCAGCCTAGCTGAGAAGGAAGTTGAAGCTGTCTGGGAGGAGCACTGGCTGGTGCTACCATGGTCGTGAGCATGCTGGCACAGCTTTATCATGCTACTAGTGTACGTCTTGCTGTACAGGAATGACATTGGAATTTTAGTTGCTCAGTGATAGTGTGTTGTGAGCATCTTCACAATGAACTCATTGATTTCACCCAGACTCTCTTAAAGAAAAGTTCTTCTACAAGCTACTTGCTGTATTTACTGTTTGCAGCCTCTGTCTTTGCCTGCTTTTCCTGGTCTGACTCATTCTGCACCTCTAGCCAGTTCGGAGGCATTGCACTTCAGCTGATGGTAAAGTTGGAATCGGGGATGCCAGGACAAAAATCCCAAGAGCGTGTTAAATTGAAGTGCCAACAGCCAAAACCACAACAAACTCAATACAAGAGAGTGAACAAGGATTTTGTTTTGTGATACTGTACTAGAAAAGCACTTGATGTAACCACAGTTTTGATGAGAAAACTCTTTATGACTGTAAGAAAAAAGACTTAATAATTATGCTTGGAGACACAAGTGGGTTGATAATTAACCTGTAGATGTTAAATTATCTGTGCTGACTGGAAATTGAAGTACCAGTTAATAGTACTAAATCCTGAACATTTAGAAAAAATAACAAATATTTACCCTTTATTGAAAAATAGTTTCATAATGTCATATAAACCACTGTGGAATTAGAAAAACAGCAAACGCATGTGTTAACAAACTAACTCTTTAAAAAGGTTTGGTTTTTTTTTTTTTTTTTCAGAATGCAGTTCATTTTTAAAGGGAAAAATTAAGTAGCTTGTAGAAAATTCAATTTGGTAAAAATTCAAAGTAACTTATCCTATTGTTACAAACATTAGTAAAAATTCAAACTTATGCTGTTGTTACATGCCTCCATTGAAGATACTGCTTTGTTGCTGACATAAGTTAGAAAGCTTAAGCATAAGGCCACAGGATCCTTCTTTTGTTCCAGTAGTACTGCAGTGTAGTCTTATCAGTCTATATGGCTCTGTATTTTACTTTCAGTAGCAGTGGTGAGTACTGAGGCAGGTTTAGAATTATCTCTGAATTTTCTCAGTTCTACTGATTTATGCAAGAATTTCCATTTTTCCCTGATATTATAAATGTGGAAGTTTTTGCCCACAGGGGATGTTTCATGCAGACACCTAAGTTTATATTTAACATAGCTCTCATTCACAAACTGCTACATCCTTTGCAGTATATAATGTGACTCTGTTAAAAAAGGGGATTCATTTATTGCTGTTGTGTGGCAAAAAAACTCTAAGGTAATCCATCTATCAGCTTCAACAATCTATGAAGGTCTTCTGATACTGTACAGTGCAGGATCAGATCTGTTATATCCTAAACAGTTCCTGAAACAGAAGAACATTGATGGAATGAATCCTTCATCTGAAACCTACATTGTTATACAGGAACATGTGTTAGGTAAGAACATTCCTTTAAAATTAAAGAAATGACTATTTTATCAGTAACAGTTTGCTGCCACTTTGCATTACAGGGGTTCAAATTATTTAGTGGAAGTCTCCAATTGCGAATCTAGCATCACAGTGTAACTGCCAGGCCAGATTTCGTTAAATATGATCTCGGACAAGATGCTTTGTTTTGAGTGTTTTCAGCTTAATTCACTGTAAAACCAGGAAAGCTTCTTTTCCTCTTTGAATCCATGGATAAAATGTGCAACTAATTGTTACCAGTGAGTTCTGAAATGCTAAAGGACAGAAGGACCAGGAAACCATTAAGTCAGCTCATTAGGTGCAGATCCTATTACCGTAAGTTAATAAATGAGTCAGTTTTTGAAGTGCAAAACACTTATAATCCTTTCTCCTTTCAATCAATTATAAAATGGTGTTTTCTTTCAAATTCATTAAATTTCAGTTTCCATGCTAAAACGGTCAGTTTGACATAAAACATCAGTTAAAACAGCTCTAATCTGTATCTCAGATCTGTTAATCTTTAACCAGAAATGTACTTCACCTGTTACAAAACTTAAAATCTAAGGTTCTGAATAAATGTATATTAAACTATATAGCTTCCTGACCATCTACATCATAAAGCTTTGGGTCAGCAAAGGCAAATTTCAGGTTTAAAGTAAAGGCTATATTTATCTGTGAATCTGTGTATGTCAAAAATTTCTAATTTATGAGGCTTAATTACTCCTTTTAAAAGACAGCAGAATGTAAAAATGCAGACTAAAGGTCATCCTTTAATACAAGATTTTTTCTACTTGTTGGTTTAAATCTTAAATAAAAAAGGCAATTTAAGAATTTCAGTTTAATAGTTTAATGGTATTGCACAACCACTAAAAATTGGTTTAACTCAAAATTTGTAGAATCATTTTAAAGAGAAAATGATCTTCTGAAAGTGTACTGTTTTGTGCTGAATCATCATTGTAGCAGATCAAAGGCAATATAATTTGGTCCTTTGTGACCTTTCATAGCCAGCATAAACTGAAATTAGTAATGGCTGTTAATCTGGTGAAAAGGATACAGGGTTGCAGAGAGATGCACCCAGGCACACCTATGCAACCCATAGCATATTTTGTCAGTCACAGGCCCATCATTCTGGGCTACTTAAGTGCTGGAAAGAAACTCATAATAAAAAAACTCTGTGCTCCGATTGTCTCTTCCTATAAAAGGGAGAAAATGAATGCTATGTAGTAAAACATTCTAGTAAAACACTGGGACAAGTTTGTTTCATGGGTCCCCATGGGTGCAAATTAGCCAGCCAGCAGACATACTTGTATGCCCCCAGCAAAACGCAAAGCAGTTTGTTTCCACTATAATCCACAAAAGGGTTGATGTGCTTCAATTTCTTTCAAAGCCTTTGCTAGCCAAGAAGTAAAATCTTATACTTCAAATTAAAATGATTTAAATATTAAAATATTCTAAATGAAATACTTATCCAAAAGATGGAGGACAAAGATACCCATATGAGTTCATATCCCAAGTAATCTCAGGACAATTTTCTAAAATAGAAGTTTAAACCTTCTCTATGTTTTATCAAATCAGTCAGTCTTTTCTACTACCTTGTTCACAAAATTATAGTTTAGGCCCTACAGGCTGTATCTTTCAAATAAGTTTGAAGTCAAAATGGAAAAAGGTATATCTGAGTAAGCTGCAGTTTATGGAACTATAGCAGATAAAAAGAAATACATTTTTGGAGTTCATTCAGCTTTTCTGCTAGGTATGCATTTTACAACCTGCTGCACTGTTTAACCAGCTAATTAGGTAGGTCAATTCATGGAAATGGAAAAGGTTTGATCTCTTTACAGCCTCTTCTATGTGGTAATTAAACTAGACAATGTTTTTTCACCCTGTCAATTATCTGAGACAGTTCTAAAGGGAGTAATTTTAAATGAAACAGTGTTTCTTTGTGGCAACAGAATATTTTTGAATAACATTTTAAAACTTGCTTAGATACAAAAGCTTTTATGCTTAACTTCTGAAGATCTTTCACCCAGAAAAGTTATATTGGAGCAGAAAAATAAGAGGTTGCACATTGTAAAACTTGCTATCAATTTTGAAGTTTTCAGTATTGTATTTTGATGTTTTTGGAGCTTACCCAGCCAAATCCAAGTTTACACTATATAAAATATTAATATATGACATGAAGCAGTTACTTTGTTAGCTTCATTAGGCTCTGCTTAAGTATTTCTGAGCTTTTGTGGATAGCTAGGAATCAGGGACAAATTCACTAGGCCAAATCCAAATAACAGAGCTTGCCCAATTTCTGTCATGAGTTCCAAGTGTTAGAATGCAGAACATTCTTCATAAGGTCTCACTGAAGTGAGTAATATTGCATCATTATTAATGTAATGGTTGAATAAGTGCCTCTGCTCTGAAGTCCTCCCTGTAAGTTATATTTTTCAGGTTTTGCTTAATGCATATTAATAGCACCTGCTCAGTTTTTCATTAATGGGGAAAATATCAGTGTTTCCTTATTAGTCTTGTGAAGTTTAATTCATCGCTGAGATGTGAGGAAAATTCACCTTTGTATTTTGAGAGTATATTTTTAAATCATATCACAGACTTATTCTGTACTAAACAATCAGAGGGCAATGATGATGTCTCAGCTCTCTCTAAACTGGTCTTCCTCTCTGGGATTCCTCTTTGTGCTTATCTGCCTTCCTTCTTCCTTGCAGACCTTGCTACAGCAAATTCACTTCCTATTTGGCTTCTTTCTTAGGGTTTTTGGGTTGGTTTTTTTTTGTTTGTTTTTTTTTTTTTTTTAGTAAAATCAGCTGTCCTGCATTTTCCTAAAGCATATAATCAGAAGATCCTAGAATTGCTGAGGTAAAATTGAAGCAATAAATAATCTTAAAAAACATAACCTTTAAAATAAATGCATGGCTACTTTTGCATGGTAAATATCAACTGCTGATCAGGGCCAAATACAGACTGGTTGAACTGTGGTGTGAGGGAATATATCCCAGCTTATAGGATCTGGCATTATAGCGGCAAGGTCATACTGGGTATTTGGGTTTGTCTGACAAAAAGAACCTTGGGGGTGCAAGGAGAACTTAGAAGTAAAGTGTAGCCATGAACTTAGACAAAGGATTTTCAGGAGAGTCCTAAGAGGTAGGAGACTTTGATAAGAAATACCAGTATTTTACAGGGATCGAAAATAAACTTGCATTGAGATACACTCTGAGGAAATGGCCTGTTGAAACAGTCAATTTTCTGAGTGGAGTATATGCACACATGTAGGATGAAATTGTTTGAGGGAAGGCATTTATTATCACCTGTTGGCATTCTCTGAGAAGCAAAGTGATGTGTGTAGCAAAAAAGAGCTGATGGTGACCTCATCATGACTTTGCATAAATCAATTTTCTCAGGTTTTAAGTGAATAATCAATAATGGATCAAAATATCCATAATGAATATTTTTTTTTGTATCTAGTGAGTACTTTTTGTGAAGAGCTGGTGATGTGCAGCACTAAAGACTGAAAAGTAAATATGAATCAGTAATTCAAGTGGCAAGAACATAGAATTCACTGTTTTAGAGAAATTACTTGAATATACATATCAGTTGATTTTGATTTTCATCTTACAGAAGTTCACTATTTATAAACAAATTATGAGTAATGCTGCTAATTATTCTTATTTACCATAACTTCAAAATGCACCATAACAAAGGAATTAATACTGTTGCAAATAGAAATATGTCTGCAAGTGCACACAATGAAAACTTGCAAATGAAGGTTTAAGTTGCTCTCTGGTAATTATATTAATGAATATAATCATTCATGTTTTTGTTCGTGCACTAGCCGCAGAGTGCCTCTACAGACTTGATAATTTTCATTATATCTTAGTTGATCCTCAGAGAAAACAGTTTATGTTTTATTTTACTTATTTGAAACTGGTAATATAATATCCATGACATCATCCTCCTGTTTATGCCTGCATACTTTGAAAATAGTTGTATCAAATCCTTTTCTCTAAATTGGAGAGACATCAATTTGATAGGTGGACCACTTGGTGGATAAAAAACTGGCTGGATGGCCACATGCAAGGAGTTGTGGTCAATGGCTCAATGTCCAGCTGGAGACCAGTAACGAGTGGTGTCCCTCAGGGATCGGTGTTGGGACCGGTCTTGTTCAACATCTTTGTCAGTGACATGGACGGTGGAATTGAGTGCGCCCTCAGCAAGTTTGCCGATGACACCAAGCTGTGTGGTTCAGTTGATATGCTGGAGGGGAGCAATGCCATCCATAGGGACCTTGACACACTTGTGGGGTAGACTGATACCAACCTCATGAAGTTTAACCATGCCAAGTACAAGGTCCTACACCTGGGTTAGTGCCATCCCAGGCACAGCTACAGGTTGGGTGGAGATGAGATTCAGAGCAGCCCTGACAAAAAGGACTTGGAGGTGCTGGTAGATGAGAAAATGAACATCAGCCAGCTTCAGTACATGCTCTTGCAGCCCAGAAAGCCAACCTTATCCTGGGCTGCATCAAAAGGAGTGTGACCATCAGGTTGAGGGAGGTGATCCTGCCCCTCTACTCTGCTCTCATGAGACCTCACTTGGAGTATTGTGTGCTCTTCTGGTGTCCTCAACATAAGAAGGACATGGAACTGTTGGAACAAGTCCAAAGGAGGGCCATGAGGATGATGAGGGGACTGAAACACCTCCCGTATGAAGACAGGCTGAGAAAGTTGGGACTGTTCAGCCTGGAGAAGAGAAGGCTGCATGGAGATCTCATAGCAGCCTTCCCGTATCTGAAGGTGGCCTATAAGGATGCTGGGAAGGGACTCTTCATGAGGGGATATAGGGATCAGATAAGGAGTAACAGGCTCACACTTAAACAGGGGAAGTTTAGATTGGATGTGAAGAAGAAATTCTTTAGTATAAGGGTGGTGAGGCACTGGAATGTCTTGCCCAGGGAAGTTGTGAATGCTCCATCACTGGTGGTATTCAAAGCCAGGTTGGACATAGCCTTGGGTAATATGATTTAGTGGGAGGTGTTGCTGTCCCTGGCAGGGGGGTTGGAACTAGATGATCTTAAGGTCCTTTCCAACCCTTACTCTTCTATGATTCTATGATTTTATGATTGGAGGGCTTTACTTCTTAGGTGCCTGATGCCCAAAATGAAATGCCAATTTTTATTTTAGGTATATAGGCTGCTTCTGCACTGTCTGAAGAGGGTGGGAGCTCAAAGGTGGAACCTGAGGGCATTAACATTTCCTTCAACTACTGTGTTATATTTGAAACTAATTTCTGAATCTAGGATATGCCTAGTATTTTGGGGGTTCATTCATAGAGAAGGGCATCTATGCACTTTTCTTTCTAAGATGCTCTCAGTGAAGCTCCCTTTTTTGTTGAAAGCATAATTATATTGTGGGCATTTTATAGAAACATGTGCTATGGACTATGATTCTGACCCTAAGAAAGCTGATCCTCAGCTGTCTCAATAAAGCACCAAATTACCAATGTCTTCTGGTTTGGTGAGGCAATGGTTTGCCTTTCTGTTATGGAAGAAATGCTTTTTTATGGGGAAAAACATTTATTTCTGGGCCAAAGAAAATCCTTAGAGTCTTGATTCCTTGGGATGGAGTATGTCCTGGGTTCAGCAGCAGCATTCATTTTTCTCTTTCGTAGTGGCTGGTGCAGTGGTGTATTTCTGACTTTCGGCCTGGGAACAGCGCTGGTAACACTGACATTTACAGTTACAGTTTAGAATGTTTTGGTTTGACCAAGGACTTTCTGAGCCTCATGCTCTGCCAGGAAGGAGGGTAAGCCGGGAGGAAGCAGAGACAGGACACCTGACCCGAACTGACCAAAGAGGTATTCCATACCACAGTACATCATGCCCGGGATGTAAAATGGAAAGCAGAGACCCAGAAGGGTGGAAGAGGGGGCACTGCATGGTCAGACTTGGTATGAGGTGATTGAGGTGCACTGGGTGTTCAGCTTCATATCAGGTGATGGGGGAGGCACTGCTTGGTCAGGCTGGGTGGAAATTAATTGGAGCTCTTGTATTCTTTCCTTGTATTTGT
>JASSUY010040048.1:0-28834 GCA_032466535.1 Forpus xanthops | reverse complement strand
CTAAAAATCCAAAACACAGTGCTACACCAGCTACTGCTTAAAGAAAAATGACTGCTGCTGCTGAACCCATGACACTACATTTTTTCTATTCTCCATCCCATCCCTCCTCAAGTGGGGGTGGTAAGAAGGAGGGGAAGTTACAGAGTGACTGTGTGAGTTACAGCTGGGTTTTAAGCTCGACAGGAACTTAGTCCTATGTAAGCCCAGTACACTTGCCATTGCAATGACACAACAAAATCATTAGAGAGGGTGCTTTGGTTTCTTCATAGAAAGAGAACGTTGGCTAACCTCAGGATCAGCTTCTAGAGGAATAATAGGACTTAGACAATCTGCGCTTTGAATACCTGCTGTTCGCATCAATTCACTGATCAGCTTTGTCAGGCTGGGTTTCTGAGGAGTAAGTGTAGGTAAAGCCAAAATGATCAAGTGGGGCAAGGGTACTGTCAGATATCATCATCAGTGAAAGATGTGGCCCTGCTCGTCTGTTGTCCTCATCAACAGAAATGTTTGTTTGGTACAAAGATTGAAGATTTTACAATTCAACACTTCAAATATCTACTATTCTCAGTGGGAATTTTCCAATCATCTCTAATCTTCATTCTCCTATGTTTCTTTTTAATGCCCTCAGTTTCCTTTTGACCGAGGAAGATGCCCACCTAGCCCAACTATCTATAAACAACCATATATTCCTTATACACTTAATAATAGAAAAAGAGAAAGAGATGTTAAAGAAGATGGTAACTGCAACTTCCTGATTATGTCAAGGACATAATGCAATACTCTATTAGTGATTTAACTTATGAGATAATTTTGCTCCTAAACACATAACCATAAACACACACACTGACTGTAGGAGCCTGGTTTGTCTTCTACATATAGGTACTTGCACATCTTGTACTTCATAAGACTCCTGGTCCAGAAGGATAAAGGGTATTTATTTTTCTTAAAATTCAGCATAGTTTTGGAGGACTTCATTCCTGCTTTCCCTGTCTTGCCATAAAGCACATTTCTCTCCTTTTTAGAAATCCATCCTTGCCTCCTGTTATTCTTCTCTCTACTTGCTACTCTTTAATCCAAAATTGTCTGTTTTCCCTATTCCCTAAAGAAACTCCCCACTTTGTATGCTATCCCATTGTTTCAGATACCCTCATTTGCCTAATGAAATTTCCTTGTCCCATACTCGTTTACAACCTCCACTCTCTCCTCTCTCATGCTTGCTTTCCTGGTACTTCTATTTTATTTCAAATCCCATTTTTAGCTATAAACTAAATTCAACTGAACTGAAAATCTCATCCTATTTCGTAAAAGATCTTTCTTTATTACATAATCAAAGCTTTCTCATGAACCCTTTAGAAACTTGCTGAGCTAGTGAATAGTTTTTGCTGAGTGCCCTAAGGGCAAAAATACTCTTACCCTCTGTTGTGCTAAGTATGTGAAAGTAACTATTGATAGTCTATGTTCACCCCAGTGAACGTTTAAATATAAAAAAACTGGTCAACAGAGACCTTTTAAAATTAATCTGCAAATGAAAAAACTAATGTAATTGCTAATAGCAACAGGACTCAGAGAGAATTTGCCTGACACCAGAAGTTTAATGACTTTCTTGTTCTAAGAAAGTGACTGTGGAGTTATGCCTTTAAATTAGCTTTACAGTAGTCAGAACACATTTGAAGAGGATTTTATTTGCAAGGTTTAACCATCAATCTTGTCTTAAATCTATAATCTCTGGCTGTCTGGTCATTTCTCTAACAAAGAATTTCAGCACCAGCTGTTCAACCTTTGCCAAAGCTCTGTAAATTGATTGATCTATTCCAGTTCAAACCCTCAGGATATAGTTGGTCTATTGGCTCCTATAATCCTGAATGACAGTGTGGATTATAGCATGCACAGCATCTGAATTAATTTGTATTTGTGAGTGGAATACATTCTGCAAGTATACTTTTATATTTTAAATCAAAACTTATTTTTATTATCTCTGTGTACCTCAAGAATAGTACTCCACAAACACACACACAATTAAATCATCCATATGCAAATAACTTTACAACCTGACAGCACAAATGAATATTACAGGCCTAAATTCAATTGTATCCCTTGAAAGGAGCCTTAAGTGGCAAAGTGTGAAGAAAATATCTAAAGAACAAAAGCTGCTGGGAGCCCCCAAGTGTTTCATGTTCATCATGATGAAAATGCCTTTCCCTGTTTATTTTCTTGGATTTTTAATAATTGACTGCTTTAAGATACTTATCAGACACTAGAAGAATTTCTTAATCAACACTGAAATAAATCTACATACACTTATTTCTTATCACAGATCTGGCATGAGTATCTTTACTGGCTCTTGTATTTTCTCTTCATTAGAAGACAAAAAGTACAGTTTAATATTAAAATCCTAAATTTAGCAATAAATGGTAAGATGCTGAAGATGTAAAATAATGATCACTTTTTCCAGCTTACTATCTATAAGTAAGGGATAAGGGATATGGAAATTATGATAATGTACAATACTAACAGGTCAGCATGTTCCCACAGAGGTTGTTTGAAGGTTAAATGAAATCAACAGGTTTTTTTTCTGAGTCTACATGTGTATGTCTTATTTATGGTTGGTCTCAAAATGCCTTATCGTTGGTATATTTTATAACAGGAGTCCAAACACCTGAATTCCAGTCCTATGCTCATCCTTCAAACATGTCTTCCTGAGCTCACTGCAAGTTTTTGTCTTAATATGTAGGGAATAAAATGACTGCTGATTAAAAGAAGTATGAAAATAACTAACTTGATATTAAATGAAAATACCAAAAGAAGACATTTTAAATAGGCTGGGGTCTTGCTTTGCACACTATCTCTTCTTTCCTGCTCTTCCCTTAAATTGGGTCTTCACAGATGGGAAACATATATTTTTGTGTAAAGTTTTTTTCAAATTTAAATATTTTATTGTCATTTCTTGGTTTGCGCAGAAATCCATTTTTTTTTTCAGAAGCTATTAGAAGTGCCCATCCTATTTGTTTTCAAATTAATTTCTTCTGGGACAACTTGGCGTAAACAGATAATCTAAAACTTGATTTCACACAGTTTGGCATCCCAGCGTGCACTGGGAATAGAGCAAATAAAAGAATCAAGATATTTATAATAAAGCCCCCTGCAGGCTCATTATTGGCATAATCATTTACTGTTGCAAAAATTCAGTTCTCCAAGCTCAGAAAAGCACATTAAGCAACTTGGAATTCTTGAAGTACATAAAAGCATAATACATTTTCTTAATATTTAACTTATTTTTGTTCGATAAGCTGTTTAGTTAGGAATTTTAAGGAGACTCTGAAGTATTAAAAAATAGACTTAGAGTCTGATATGTTTAAGTTAAAACTATGTTCAATTCAGATGAGAGATTTAGGTAGACTATAAAGCTATCCGAAGCAGGCTATGGTTACATCAAAATATTTTTCTTATTCAAAGGTTGCTTTTGAAGCAGGAGTTTTATCAGCCACACTTTATATTACAGCTATAATTTCTTAAGTCTCAACATGGACATGAGCATAAAATCTGTGCCCACAGTTAAGAAGAGAAATTATTATAGCTAGAGCTGAGCTTTTGGCTTAATGACTACAGATTACACTTGCAAATTGATACACAAGACACATCTGAACTAATGTCTGACATATTAGGGATATAAATAATGTTTATTTTATGAAACATTTCAATCTGAAGGTAAATATTGAACTCAATTCCATATATGAAAGGAAGCTGACCTTTAAAATTTTGTGTGCATACTGTTTTACATTGCAAGGATATTACACTTTATTTGTACTAGTATAACCAGTTCTTCCAACAACATTTCAAAAAGCAGCTATGTCACTTTGATGCTCCAGAATCTCTAAAGGCTATGTTTTCTCTAAATATACCCAAATTATCTAAGGAGGAATCTCCTTAAGTGCTTCCCTATAAAACTTAATTACAACCTCAAAGGAAATAAAAATCCTCTTATCTATTGTCTAAATTGTTGTCTTTAAAATAAATAATTATTATGGCATAGCAGCATCAGCTTTTTTCAAATAGGAAACTGCCATGATTTCCCTTTTCTAAGCATCACTGCATTCTGTCTGTGATGGAAACTGCTTTGATTGCCACCCTGGGAAAACAGATTTTCTAAATACTGTTACTCCTATTGTGACTGAAATGAGGGAAAGTGGATGATGCAAGCAGTAATTTCTGATCCAAAGTCTTGGCTCTTCTCCTGTCTTTGTGATAGGCAACAGTGATTCTTTCTGTGTAAGGAAGATTCTTCATCTTTTACAAGAGTGCATTCATCTGGTTTGAGATAGGGAACAATATTATATATATGCGTAATACTCTAGAATTGTTTTTGTAAGTGAAAGAAAGAGAAGAATGGTAGGAACTAGGAACAGATAAAAAATACAGCCAAAAGTAATGGGTGTGAGAAAGAAAAGAACTGTGCCCGGGAAAAGTAGATAAATACAGAGCCAGTGGAAGATGCAGGCATAAGTGTCTAGAAGGATTTAGGGTAGTTTGGGTGGCATGGAGGGTGGCATGGAGCATACCTACTGTTTATTATAAACAATCAATTCTCATGTTCTTTGAATCATTCTTGAAAATTATCCATCCATTATGTTAAGAAATATTCCTTAACTCATTTGCTTGTGAAGTGAATAAGAAGTTAAAAAATCAACCAAACAAGCTTTCACAAAGGAACAATAAATAATAATGCTGTCGATTAAATCTTATTTTCAATGCAGTATTGAGCCTGTAGGAAACAAACTTTTGATCAGGAAAAAAAATCAAAAGAAATGCAAAGCACAAAAGAATACTTCTGTCGTGTTTTTTAAAACTGAATATACTGCATGGACTTAAGACTCATTACACATTTGTGTTTGGTATCCAAGTAAGGAAATAGTATTCAAAGAACAAAAGATCTGTCAATGCTAATTAATGATTAAGTGAATAGCAAATGCATGCATCAGCAGTTTTGCAGAAAATGTGCAGTGAGCACAGGAAGGATACAGAAGCATTACCCAGACAGACAGAAATGTAACAAAGCCAAAAGCTCATCCGGACTTGGAAATGAGGAAGAGATGTAAAGAGTCAAAAGGCAGCTTCTACATTTACATCCAAAGCAAAAATAAACCTAAGGAAAATTCTATTCTCATGCAAAAAGATATGGAAGAACTCATGATACTGGACACAGAACAGGGAGAGGTAGTCAGAGCCTTCTTTGCTTTGTCTTAAGTAGCAGTGTTTCCTTGCAAAGTTTATCTTGCCTATTTACAGAATCTGAAGGACTGCAGTACTATTCATGATGTAGGAAGATGAATTCAAGGATAGGTGAAGCAAACTGCACAGGCACCGGTCCATGGGAAAGGATACCAAGGATACCAAGGGAACTGATCAGTTTCATTACTAGACTTCATTACTCTCTGACATCTTTGAGACATCAGGGTAGAATTTCCAAATGACAAGAAAAGATATACTATGCTCATTTTCCAAAAACTTCAGGAAAATAACTAGCTTAGCCTTTTTAAAACTTATCTTTTGAGTCTTTGAAGTAAGGAAATTTGAAAATATAGATACAAAATACATACACTAGAGCAAATAAAAAGAGCATCACTTTACTACTTTTAGTCATTCACATATTACTTTGATCCTGTGGCAATGTTTTCCAGGACTGGCTAAAAACTTTACTTATAATTTTGGGTATGGCAAATATTAGTGAGTTGCTAGACCTATCTTACTTATTGTTCTAGCTGAAAAATAGATGAGATCCTGAGGTGTTTACTGTCTTCCCATCACTGAGATATCAGATCATCCATTGTTACGCAGCAAGTAAAAGGAGAAAGCTTTTATTTTTTTCTGTTAGTTTAAGTTACTCATGACAGAAACATTAAAAAGTGCAAAAGCTTTACTATAATCCTATTTTTTTGATAGATCTTTAATTTGCAGATGATAACGTAAACATTAAATTGAAAGAGCACATTCTAAAAGTGCATAAGTAACAAAAGGTAGGCAAGGAAAATGAGAGCCTGCTACTGAATTGAGCAGGGGCCCTAGGCCCTAGCAACACAGAGCGTGGAAAAGCCTAGGTATTGAATGCCTTCTTTGCCTTAGTCTTTGCTCATAATACTGGCTTTCAGGAATCCAGTGTCCCAAGAGACTGGAAAGGCTAGAGCAAGGAAGGTGTAGTTTTGGTGGCAGAGGATCAGGTAAGGAAATATTCAAGCAAAATGGACTTTGATAAGTCTGTGGGGCTTGATGACCATGAGCTCAGAGACTGGCTGATGCCATTGTGAGGATACTCTCCATAATTTTTGATAGATCATGGCAATTCAGAGATGTGCATGAGGGCTGAAGGAAAGCAGAAGTTACTCCTATCTTCAAAGAGGGCAAGAAGGAGGAATCAGAGAACTACAGATCACTTAGCCTCACCTAAACACCTGAGGGGTGATGGAGCAGCTAATGCTGGAAACCATTCCTGGCACATGAGGGACAAGAAGGTGATAATGAATAGTTGAGATGTACTAAGGAAGGAGAAGTCTTGCTTGACTAACCTGATAAACTGCTATGATGAAATGTTTGGCTTGGTAGATGGGGAGAAAGCAGTGGATATTTTCTACCTGGACTTCAGGAAAGTTTCAAAACTATCTCCAGAGTGACCACCACTTCCAAACTCAGCCATGATTCCAGTGGACATACCAGTGTGCAAAATACTGGAAAATTAGTGTATTTACTATAAAAATATAGATATTTGTATCTCATGTAAATTAAATACTATACAGTCCAGTAAATTAAATTATTTATGGCATTATCTGATACCGAATACTAACTAAAAGGTTCAATTAATATTCCTGTTCTGCAAAAAGGTTGAGAATTACAAAGGATTTTTTTTTTTTTTTTATTGTCAACTCTTCATGCTTGGAACTGTTGAGGAAAGCTCCAGTAAAACAGTTATTTCTATAACCTGAAGTTTTAAGAAACTTAAAATGTCCTTTAGATATTAAAAATTTACTTTCACACATCATATGACTATTTTGAAATTGTGGGAATATTTAACATACATCAGAAATCAATCTGAAGGCGTGACATCTTTTTGGGTTACGTATTCAGGAATTTTTTCTAATGTGATTTTTTTAATTATAAAAACTTGAACTTTTGAAGTCTACGACAATGCATAATTTAAGATGTACAATAAAGATTTGATGACAGCTTATTTGGGGATAGTACTAATTTATAAAAAAAAAAAAAATAGTCAAGCAGGAAAAAAAGAAAGAATTCCATTAAATATCATAACTGACTGTAAAATAGTGGATCAGACATTCTTAATTTTATCAAGAAAAGCAATTTAAGTGTGAAAATATCTTGTTTATTCTTTCCATCTCAAAGAATTTTCCAAAAAGTGAAAGAGCATGAAAATTTAAAATTTAAAAAAACTGAGTATGTATTCCTTTAGGTTAGTCAAAAATGACAATTTTCAAAGCTTCTTTATGCTCCTTTCTTTTTTATTGCTCCAAAAGGTGGTGTATCTGTATGGCTAAGCAAGAAAACCAGCTGATGTTCACTAACATACTTTCTTCTTTCTTTTCTGAGTTAGTTTTCATATAATTCCATGTTATTGTGATTAATATGACATGACAGAACACTATAAGGGACTGAAAAAGTAGCAGAGACAGAAAATAAACATAAGAGATATCCAAAACAGATGAAGCCACAGTTCCGCTGAACACAAAAGTATGGTTTTAGAGATTAAGTTCAATTGAGAGTTCAAGCTTCAAGAGTCTTGCATTAAAAGAAGGTTTAAGAGTCTGTCATCAAATTGTAGTCTTTGACTTGTCTTTATCTCAAGGAAATGATTAAATAGGCGACTGTAATACATGAGAAAATGGGAAGCACTGAATAGAAGTGAACAGCTAGGGAAGATAGACTTCAGCAGAACTAGAAGGGAAATTATGGTAAAAGAAGTAGGAATTCAGATAAGAATAAAAAGTACAGAGAAAGTGTTAGAAAAATCAGTATGGCAGAATGGAAATGTGTGAGAGTAAAAAAGAACAAATATGAGACTAAAAACACGTGCATCCCAAAGGTTAATTATTGATAAAAATACATGTGAATTTTGGAGTCTATATGTGTATACAGACATGCATATGTGTCTGTACACATTTTGTCGAATTTTAGGAAAATTCCAAAGTTCTTGGGAAGCACATTCCTTCCTTTGAAGACTGCTAGCAAATTTTCATTTCAGAATTATTTTTTCCTCTCAGAACTGATTTTATGATGCATCTGCAAAATCATAATACTGTAGTACCACAGTATATTTTATACAGTTCTCAGTTTGGCTGTCAGAAGTGCACAGAAATACCCATTTAATTCATTTTTCCATAGGAATAGGAAAAAATTACATTGCAAATGACTTTCACAATAAAAATTATTCCTTGTATCTTTCAATTAAGATTTATTCCCCTTCTTTCCCTGACAGTTCCAGCTCAAGGTCTAGATTCAAAGCATGTTCAGCTGATCTAAATTTAAGATATTATCTAAAGTTAGACATTTACATAAAAGTAGGATTAGGTCACAACAATAAATGGTCAAAAAGAGAAGTCTGCAGAAAAGTTTGTCCTAATTTATCCAGGCACTAGTCTGAGGATGAAGAATTCTTGTTTCTCTGTTGGTTATATAAAATATTCAGACAAAGAACTGAGATCATATACTTACTTTTAAAGGATACAGTTACAGAAGAGTTAGTCACCTTTCATTTGCATTTGTATTTATACATGAACACAGACACATTCTTTTTATTTTGAAATATGAATTATAGTTATGTATAAAAAAAAGTTCATAAGAAAAAGCAGAATTAAGCATAATACCCTGTTATCTTCACTGGGACTTTGTGATCTTCAAGTACATATACAGACAAGAATGTTGCTACATTTATATTACGGGTTGGACTCCACGAAATTAAGGGCTTTTTCTAACTTAAATGATTCTGTGATTCTTAATTATTAATCTTAGAGAAAGCTTTGAAATCAGGAAACTATAATGAGAAAGCATTTTAAACTTTAATAAGCATCTTGATATTTTCCTAACTTCTATCAGTTTCAGTCCTTGTAGCTCCTCAATCCGAATAGTCTCTCAGTGTGTTTTGCTGGCTTTTGCTTAAGTCAGTCTTACAGACCAGACATAAAAAAAGTTAACTCTCTGCTATCATAGATGCATTTTGTACATCTGACAATTAATGAGGAAAATTTTGCCTCTTGAAAGATCTCAACAATAGTCTAAACTATCCTCCAGCTCAGACAACAACTACTTATACTAATTTATAATCAAGGCATGCTCAAAGTGACATTCGTTCAAACATTACTCCTGAAAGTTAAAGTCTGTGACTTGTATTGAAGTTTCCCCAAGTTTTCACCACAGAGAAAGTAATTTCTTACATTAGTTCTATTTATTTATTGCAAGTTGTGGAGAACTGTGCAGGCCACACACTCCTAGAACACACATGCTGTACAAGTAATAGTTGTAAATAACAGTAAAGTTAATACTTTGTTACTTATTCATTTAATTGAGCTTTATATTAATTTAGCTGCCACTTAAATCAGGAATGCAAGGAGGCTCCATGCTTTTCAGAATCAGATTTTACTGGGACAATTCTGTTTATCTATGCATTCATGAAAAAGCACACAGAGGAATAGACACAAACACCATCATCTGGAAACTATTTGGAATACGTTATTACTCTGAAATTTTATTTAGCAATGATAATTAGATATTAAGATAACACCAGAGTACCCTACTGAAGTACAATCATTGTGGTTTTAATTGGACTTTTGAAAATACTGTTCATGATGTCTAATTACAGTCAAGACTGCCAAGGGCATACAGGTTCTACATACTACAAATGTTTGTTTGTCATACTTCATGACATAGGGCATTAATTCAGCTTCCCAGTGTGTCCTCAGCCTGTTCAATACAGATTCAAAATAAATGCAAAACAATTTTTTTTTTTTTTTTAGATTATTACTGGTCTTAAATGTGGGCTAATGATAGAGGTGCTTTTCTGCCTTGCTATCTATGACATTGTTGGGGAATTTATCACTAACTTATTTATCCATTTTCATTATGCATTGCATGAATTAAAGAATGCAGATACATCATTTAGACCCTACAAACCAGAGAAGCTCTGGTGATTTCATAATAACAAAAAAAAAAAAAAAGGTGAACAAGCAGATTTCAATGTTTTACTGATATTCCTTTCAGAGTCTAAATGTTTTCAAGTGATTACAGCCTCATCAAATAAGTATAAATAAATCTGCTCAAACATATTTGTATGAAAAATGCAAACAATAAGGGAATAAAAAACACTTCAAGGTTATACATGTTTTAGAAAATATTTAAAAAACCAACAAAACCATATTCATATGTGGCCATCTCCACACTCAGAAGCCAAATTACCACAATAGCAAATAGTGACATTTCTTAATTGCAGCAAATGATCATTGTTTACCTCTGTTTACTCAGTAACCCACCAAATATTGGCTATTGCATTAGCTGCCCTGTAACTAGCATTTGGTAAATATAAATAACCATGCTGTATCTATTGTGATGGCATTTCTAAGACAGAGATATCTCCTGAGTACTATTTATAAGCAAATATGCAGATAAGATTTTAATAAAACAGGAACATGCACAATTCTGAACTCATAAAACAATAAATACAGTGATATGAAAGATTTCATTATATCCACGTTATCAGCTTATTCTGTAGAAGCAGCAGAGCCCTGTGAGACATAAAAATTAACATTTTGCAGATATGTATGAGCAATTTGACCACCAAAAGGGCATAGAAGCTGTATATGGGAGGAATCCAAGTAACAGAAAGTTGGAAAACAAAGAACAAGAGAAATGCAGGAGAATGAAATATATGCCCTAACTAATAAATTAGAAGGAGTACTGGCAAAAACAAAAGTAAGAGAAACAGTACCAGATGCCAGGACAGCAAGGTCCTTCTTTTGAGAGGGCAAAGAAATAGAATAAAAACATCAAGCACAAAGAAGAAATATTGAAACAACATGAGATGTTCTGCTAATGACAAATTAAGTAAAGTTACTTTTAAAGTTTAAAACTGGACTCACAATCTGAACAATGACACCACAGCAATATCTGAGATTCCATTTATTCACAAAACAGTAGTTGGAAAGCAGGAGTAAATGATCTTAGTAGAAATAGCATAATAAAATTGTAAATATTTGCTCTTTAAATGAACTACAAAGAACTACAATCTAAATGAATGTCATTCCAAATTTTACATTCATCTAGTTAATCACTGGATCATTTCTGAGTCTGAATTACACCAAACTTCCAATGAGTAAAGGATACAAGCTGTTCTCACAAGTCGTAGAATCACAGAATAGTTTGAGTTGGAAAGGACCTTAAGATCATCTAGCTCCAATCCCCCTGCTATGGGCAGGGACACCTCCCACTAAAACATGTCACCCAAGGCTAAGTCCAAGCCGGCCTTGAACACGGACAGTGATGGAGCATTCACAACTTCCCTGGACAACCCATTCCAGTGCCTCACCACCCTTACAGGAAAGAATTACTTCCTCAGATCCAATCTAATCTTCCCCTGTTTAAGTTGGAACCCATTACCCCTTGTTCTGTCACTATAGTCCCTCATGAAGAGTCCCTCCCCACCATCCCTATAGGCCCCCTTCAGATACTGGAAGGCTGCTAAGGAGGTCTCCACGCAGCCTTCTCTTCTCCAGACTCAACAGACCCAACTCTCATCCTATCTTCATACAGGAGAAGCTCCAATTCCCTGATCATCCTCGTGGTCCTCCTCTGGACTTGTTCCAACAGTTCCATGTCCTTTTTATGTTGAGGACACCAGAACTGCACACAATACTCCAAGTGAGCTCTCCCAAGAGCAGAATAAAGGGACAGGATCGCCTCCCTCATTCTGCTGGTCACACTCCTTTTGATGCAGCCCAGGATACAGTTGGTTTTCTGGGTTGCAAGAGCACACTGCCAACTCATGTTCATTTTCTCGTCGACCAACACCCCCAAGTCCTTCTCCTCAGGGCTGCTCTGAATCTCACCCCTGCCCAATCTGTAGATGTATGTGGGATTACTCCAACCCAGGTGTAGGACCTTGCATCTGTCCTAGTTAAATTTCACGAGGTTGGCATCAGCCCACCTCACAAGTATATCAAGGTCCCTCTGGATGGCATTCCCCTCAAAACTCTGACACAGTGTACTAATTTTAGTATTGCTGCAAGCCAAACCGAACACCAAATACTCTCCAAAGATACCATTTGAAACACAACCGGTCTGGCTTTGCAGCACAGTCAGTGTAACCAGCTGGATTTGAACAGGGAATCTAATTATTTTCTTTGGAGATTCCTTTAACACCTTATTCATGCCAGCTTCCAGACCACTTTGATCCAAATATAACTCAAAATCTTTGTCCCTGTCTGCAATATTTGCCATGTGACACTACTGACACTTCTTCTATGGACATTAATAAAGCAGTACTCTCACAGAAGACAAGATAGTTGTTCCTTCTTTTTCTTACTTCTTTGACAATGTCACTGATCCTCATACATGTGTTATGTCTCAGCCCTGAAAATATGTAGTGCAATACAATATTCCAGAACAACAGTAATATTCTCACAGTGAGCTTCCTAACTAGGAAAGTCTAGGGCTTGACATTATTTAGCTTATCCACAACAAGGATGACATATTTTGAAGGTAAACAACATCAGCAGCACATAAAGAAGCAGTGAAGAGCTTACATAGTAGTTCACCTACTCATCTAAACACCACTAAGTTTATGTGGTAAGACCCTACGACCAATATCAATCCCCATTATTAGAGGTTAAAGGAAAAGGAATTAGTATTTTTCATCATTCCTTTTCCCTGGTAATAGTGACATTAAAGAGAATGGGTCCACAAAGTGTTTGCTGCACAAGTCAGACCTCAAGGAAGTCACTGTTCTTTCCTTAAAATATAGCATAGATATTTTATTTCAGTATGTTTTAAATAACATAATTTTCAATATGTTTTAAAACCTGAAAAAAATCCATTAAGTAAAGAAAAAACAATAATAAGTTTGCAGCACAGTTAACTTTATCCCTTATTCTTGTAATATTTATTGAGAAATTTCCTAGGATTAGGTTAAGGTATTGATACAGAAAATTCTTTTAGTTTTGCTGTCAGTAGAATATTTCCAAATTCCTCTAAACAAAATATTGCTAAATCACAAAATTTCTTGTTCTAAGAGCAGTCTTATTTCATTTGCCACACCAAGTGCATATGTTCTCCTTTAAATAAAAAAAAATAATTCCAATGTCTTGACAGTTGGAATATTTCCTTCAGTGTGTTGGGGAAAACCCCTTGATTCTAATTCTATGCTTAATGCGTATTCAGATATACCATACAAAACATATTAGTATGAACAGTATGAAATAAGAAATTAACAAGATATTTGAATTATAATTGCAGAACTCACTTACCAGCTAAAACATGACTGCCAATCCTTAGGGAAAGAAAAAACTGACACTAGCTGAGAAACCTAACGACTTATGGAATCAGACAATCATAGAATAATTAAGGTTGGAAAGGACCTTAAGATCATTTACTTCCAACCCCCCTGCCATGGACATGAATGTCTTACCCTAGGGGATGCTGCCAAAGGCTCTGTCCAACCTGGCTTTGAATACTACCAAGAAAGGAGTATTTTCCACTTTGGGCAGCCTGTTCCAGTGCTTCTCCACCCTCACAGTAAAGAACTTCTTCCTTATATCTGACCTGTGCTTCCCCTGTTTAAGTTTGAATACATTACCTCTTGTCCTATCACTACAGTCTATCTTCATACGGGAGGTGCTCTAGTCCCCTCATCATCCTCGTGGCCCTCCTCTGGACTTGTTCCAACAGTTCCATGTCCTTTTTATGTTGAGGACACCAGAACTGCACACAACACTCCAAGTGATGTCTCATGAGAGCAGAGTAGAGGGGCAGGATCACCTCTCTCATTCTGCTGGTCACGTGCCTTCTGATGCAGCACAGGATATGGTTGGCTTTCTGGGTTGCAAGAGCACACTGCCAGCTCATGTTCATTTTCTCATCGACAAACACCCCCAAGTCCTTCTCTTCAGGGCTGCTCTGAATCTCATTGCTGCCCAACCTATAGCTGAGCCTGGGATTGCTCCAACCCAGGTGTAGGACTTTGCACTTGTCCTAGTTAAACTTCATGAGGTTGACATTAGCTCACCCCACAAGCGTATCAAGGTCCCTCTGGATGACATTCCTTCCCTCCAACGTATCAACTGAACCACAGAGCTTGGTGTCATCAGCAAACGTGCTGAGGGCACACTCAATCCCACTGTCCATGTCATCGACAAAGATGTTGAACAAGACTGGTCCCAACACTGATCCCTGAGGGACACCACTCATAGGACACAGGACATAGGACTCACCACTCATCGTCTCCTTTATTACTTGCAGAAGGAAGTTGTCTTCCACACAATTGAGGCACTTCCTGGATTGCTTTTGCCAGGCTGTGCCATCCCTCCAACGGATATCAGGGTGGCTGAAGTCCCCCAAAAGAACAAGGGCCTGTGGGCTTGAGGCTATTCCTATCTGTCTATAGAGCTCTTCATCCACTGATTCCTCTTGGTTAGGTGGTCTGTAACAGATCCCCACAATAATGTCTCCCATCTCTGTTCTCACTTTAACCCTGACCCACAAACTCTCTGTCAATTGCTCACCTGTCCCCAGACAGAGTTTCATACTCTCCTGCCTATCTCTAAAATAAACAGCAATTCCCCCTCCCTGCCTACCGGGCCTGTCTTTCCTGAAGAGCCTGCAACCTTCCATTCCAACACACGAGTCATAGGAGCTATCCCACCATGTCTCTGTGATATCACTTCACTAGTTTGCGGTTTTCTTCACTAATCTGATAGAACTAGAGATGTTTAATAAATCTCTGATGGAACTATTTTGGAGAGCAGAAATATGTACTTTTGTAAATATATTTAAATGGAAATATAGTACTCTCCCTTTCTTGCAACTTGCTGCTAACTGTTCATCATTGTTATGGACATTGAAATTCTACCAAGTAAACAAAGTGTGAGGTCTTTTTTTTTATTTTATAAGAGCAAGAAATAATTGGGATGATGACAAATGTAAATTCCTCTATTTGTGAAGAAAGTTTTAATATTTTCTAATAAGTATAGAAGTCATATAAACACAGCCTCAAAAAAGCGTATGGCACACTTATGAACCCTTGTTTACACTTGAAAAAGTTAATTCCGTAAGTGAAATGAAAGCTGCACCAATACTTTTTTTTCACTTTAGAAACACTTTTAGCAGTCCCAAATTAAAAAATTAATAAGCAATTAAACTTTGCAGGAATATTCCCCATACTATAGGGGTTGAGTAGACACTTAGCATAAATCAACGGCCTTCAAATTGAGAGCTCATTGTCCTTTGTATACACACTGAAAATGGTTGCAGGTGTCAAGTGTGAAATAATGCCCCTGAATTGTCTTCTCAAAAAAAAACCAGTTCCGCAAAAAAATTGAAAGATTTTGAGACCGATATAACTGTATACACATTGGTAACTCATATAGAAAGGATTGTAAATAGTCCCTCTTATATTCATGTGATTGTGTTCTGACAGCAGTAACGCAAAACAAAAAGCTGAAGAAAAAAAAATAACAAAAAAATACCAAAAACCAATAAATTTCCAACCAAAACCAAACCAAAATCAAAACAATAGAAGCCATATCTACCTCCCTCTCATGATTCCAATGTAAAAACCCTAGGTAGTTGACTGACTGGAAAGCAGAGCAAACTAGAATCTAATGCTTCTGTGTGATCAGTGAATCAGGAAGAACAAAACATATCTGTGTAAAGTCAGATATACAGATGAAATACCAACACAGGCTAAATGAAAGCCTGGGAAAAAAATATATGATAAAAGTTTTTTTTTTTATTTATTTTTCTGGTGGATTCCAGGTGCTTGAGCAGGGTATATTGCCATGAATTCATACGCAGCAGTCATTTACTAGGTTTTTTAACACTTCTCCAGTAAATTTGTGTTCCTCTTGATCTTTCAGTGTTCTAAGTGGCACTTTCCCTAGATATACTGCAGGGGAATGAAAACAACAAAAGTAACATACCCTCCCCATCCCCCAAAAGAACAAAAACCCCAAAACAAAGCTATCTTTAGTCCTTGACCAGATTTTACAAAGTTGGAACACTGGTCAAATCATCATGATTAATGGGAAGAAAAGTGTTTAAAACTTGTATTCCCCACAAAACAAAAAGAGGGGAAGATAATATCCCTCCTATCAAAGCAACTACTTCAATTCCAGAAAAGAAAAAAGAGTTTGAGTTTTCTAATAAAAAAATTAAATGGGAATCTGAAACTTTCAATAAGTTCTACAACTTGGTGCCTTGACATGACTTTTCATGACAGGAATTCACAAATTTTTGTTGCCATTTCATTTTTTGTTCCTTGGTGGGGTTTTTTGTTTTTGTTTTTTTTTTGTTTGTTTGTTTGGTTGGTTGGTTTTTTTAAGTACTTTCTCATGGTCATAGAAGTACATTTGACGATAAACTAGGGAAATTATTCTTATACGTGCAATTTGTTTTTGTAAAGTCAGTCCCATTTTTTTCAAAGGCATGATTCTACTTTCTGTATGCATGGGACTGTTAATGTTTATGATTGCTCGGTAAGTACTTATCACTGTACTTTACACTACTATACTTCATTCTGTTTGTATTATTCGTCACATTCTTCCTGTGTGACACTTTGTATTTCTTTCCTTATAAAACCTCCCAGCTCTGTTTCAGTAGCAGTTTTAATTCGTGCATCGCTTATTTTTTGGTGTAAAGACTGTTGAAAGTATCCTATGAAATTATTCCTACATTATTTCCAAAGCTGGATGAATATGTTCCATTTAAGAATCTCCAAAAACAGCATTCCTTCCTGGACTGCAATAATTTCATCCAAAAAAATCAATTTGATTAGTATGGTGGAAATTAGATATTGACTAAAATGCAAACACTGCTGCCTGCGTGTAAAGGCATCACTGGGCTGGATATGTGTAATTCATATTATTTATTCTCTTTTTTGCTCTCAGTCAGATCATCCTTCATTCTGGATCTCAGACACTGTTCACCAGAAGGTAGTTCAGCTAAAATTGTTCTGTTAAAATCTTCTTTCTTCCTAAAAATTTACCCATTTAACTGCAATTCCATATAATAAAGATGTCCATAGTAGTGTGGTAAATCTTTATTACTTACTATTCAGTTACAAGCAGTGTTGACGAAAGCAGAACTATTTTATTCATGTGGCCAAGGAATATATTTGAAAAATAAATTTTTCAGAATTTCTAACAATCTTAAAAAAAGGAAACTTGTTTATACTATCTTGCCTATTCTCTGAGTCTCTTCATTGAAGTGGAATTTCACAAACAATAGACTTGTAATTTCTAAAAGCCCTAAGAAGATAAAACTGGTTGCACAGGGTCCTATGTGGAAAACAGATTTAGATTACCTATAAACCTGACTGTTGTAAACTTAATACTGGATATCCTCCATGTGAATGTCTTTAGCTCTTCAAATATTTTACTAAATAAGAATCAGTCAAAAAAATGTGATTTACTTACTTTTCTCGATAAAAACTCTGTCTACAACCCCAAAGAAAAGATAAGTCCAAAATAAAATTTACCTGGGGCAATAATCCAAGAAGGTAACTAATTTTCCTTTTTCTGTAAACATGATTAAAAGGAAAAAAGTACGAATTTTTAAAATTTAATTTCTACTAAATTTCCATTAACTTCTGGGTCTGCTACATTTTTGTCTTGTTTTTCTTTCCTGAAAGAAAATGAACATTGTCATAGAAAATGCCAATTTTCAGAAGCTTCATTTCTTTACTTGAAGTTTTACAGTTATGCTTTCTTCCTCTTCTTGTTTCCTCTTCTACATATCTACTTTTATTGTTTACAACAGCTGATGTAATATGTTGTATATGTAATATAAATGTGTTATATACACATTTGAAAAAAAATGAAAAAGTAGGGAAAAAAATGAAAAAGTAGGGAAAAAAATATTTTGTAGTTTTGTACGTTGTGCCTCAGTGATTTGTATGAGACCTCTTTCCAAACACAATGTACTGAAAAGCAGGTTTTTTTTCATCCTGAAAATTAACAATATACCAATTAACATAAAAATCTACAAGCTCTGGAACATTTTTTTAATTTCTGATTTCTCCTGCTATTTTTGTCACTGGTTTTACCAAAAGATTTATAAGGAAAAAAATATATCTTTCAACACAAACACACAGATTCATGCAGTCTGCTGTTTTATTCTCATGAATACCAAAATTATATCTGCAGTTCCAAATGATACAATATTAATGAGATTTGCCTTCTTTGTATTTTTTCAATTATTTTCTCAGGCTTATAAAGATGTCAAAAATAAATGAGTAGTCATATTTTGTACACAATGACTGATTTCTCCTTTTGCTAGAGAAAATATGAGAGACCAAGGTGAATTGTAAAATGAAATTTCTTCGGAAGTCAGGCTGAGTGGCTTCATGTGCAGGAAAAGAAGAAAAAAATACCCCCCCAAAAACCCCACAGACAAACAAAACCCCACCTTGTTTTTTTATGGATTTATAGTATGAAATTATGTTAGATTATTGTAATAAATAATTTTAAATTTCTCATTGATAGAATATGCACTCAGGATGTCAGCAGCAGTATACATGGTGTATAGCTAAAGGGTTCATAAGGTCTGCAATGATATATATCAACTTTTGAAAGTTTCTTTCTGAAAATGGAGAGAAGAGCATATCTGACTGTTTTCTCCCATTTGAGTAGTCCTCTGAAATTCAAATCCTTAATGAAGAGCTCTAACTGGTCCTGAGACCCTGCAATGCCAGGCCTGTAAAAAGCCTGTGGACTTTCTTTAGTAATGACAAAAACTGTATTACTGAATATGTCACAAAGCATCATCTCATTTCTGTGATCTACCGGAGTTCTGGGATCTGGCCTCTTAAAAAAACAAACAAAAAATATAACAAAACACAGTGCTTAAGCCCCATGATTACCGGTAATCACAATTCACAGAGAGGGACAGAACAGACATCTGTTTTGACACAGCAGATTTATAAGATCAGAGTACTTTCTTTAGGAAAAGCAACAGCAAAAAAAATCAAGAACCTAGAAGTTCAGTAAGGCTTGCATAACAGGTTTTTCTTGCTTTCTAGAAAAATACTGGTTTCCTATAAGAAAATCTAAATGGTTTTATTAAAAAAAAAAAAAAAAAAACCACAAAAAAAACACACAATATTTTTTTCTTTATTATTTCACTCTTCACAGCTATTTCACAGTGGATGCAGAAGGTGTAAGCAATTATAAGATGCTCAGTACTGACAACAATCATTTAGTAAGGGTAATGGAAATATCTTTAATAAACTAGTGTGTCACTGATGTTTTCTCACTGTGGTATGCTGAGCACTATCTGAAAGAGTCTACCAATGCATTATTAGTTAATTGTTCACTATTTTATTCAGCATATTTTTGCAATATTATCCACAAATTTCTGTAAGTTATTCAAAAACTTATAATGACACTATCTGAATAATGCTCGCTAAAAATAAAATCTCAAGAATTTGCATATTCCTTATTTACTTCCTTGTCCTTCATCTTGGTTTTCTGTGATGAAATCATTCAGCTGAATCATATCTGTTTACATGCTCTCAAGGTTTAACCCCAGCTGGCAACTAAGCACCACGTAGCTGCTCACTTCCCCCCCCTTCACCAGTATGGGGCAACAGAGCTAGAAAGGTAAAAAAATGAGAAAACTTATGGGCTGAGGTAATTACAATTTAAGAATTTAACTAAAATAAGCTATAATAGCAATAACAATAATAATAAAAATTATGATGATGATAAAAAGGAAAATAACCAAGAGAGACATAAAACCAAAGAAGGAAAAGTGATGCCACGCAAAACAGTGGCCAGCCACCAACTGACTGATGCCCAGCCAGTCCCTGAGCAGCAGTTCCCAGCCGATGTTCCTCTCAAACTTATTGCTGAGTATGATGCCATATGGTATAAAATACCCCTTTAGCCAGTTGGGGTCAGCTTTCTTGGATTCATTCCCTCCCAGTTCCTTGTGTACCCCCAGTCTACCTGCTGGTGGTGTAAGGTGAGGAGCAGAAGAGTCCTTGACTCTGCCAGCACTGTTCAGCAGTAAATCAACCATCCCTGAATTATCAACACTGTTTTTAGCACAAATCCAAAACATTGCCTAAGCCTAGCAACAATGAAGAAAATTAATTCTACTCAGCCAAAACCAACACACATCCTGAGACTGGAAAATTCAGCATAATGAACACAGAACCATGAATATACTAATAAGATAAAAAGGTTTGTAGTTTAAGGAAAGCTAACTGTTACTTACATAACAGTGGAGAGATGCTGTACTGAATATTATTGTAGCTACATAGAGCAATTTCGTAGTAATCTATGGTTATAAGACCTTGCAAAAACATGGAAAACATGCAGGATGCTCTTTGAGGTAGAGTCAGTTTGATTCTATTACAGGGCTGAATTTAATTTCTTTTACACAGATAGTGCTATAATTCAGGGAGAAATATAAAGTGATACTAAGTGTGTGTAGTATTTATAAATCATAGTGTTCTGCTGTTCAGCAACCCTTGACAGAGAAAATGGAAGCCACAACTGCAAATTCAAAGCTGAGACAGCTTGATAATATCATTGAAAAAAGATTATGAAGTTCAGTTCCTGAAAGAAAGAATTCTGCAGGAAGGAAATTTCATTCTCCACAAAATCTCTCTTTATTTATCCCTTCTCTTCTGAGAATGCTTTAGTAGTCTTTATGGTGTTCTTTACTTGCATCATAACTGCTAGCTTTGAAGTGAAAATTACTTCAAATTCAGCATATCACATTTCTTGTCTGTGTATACAAGAAAACTATAAATAAAATACTTGCACAGAAGTTAAACTCATAATTGGTGTTTATCCATCAGAAATATGCAATAAAGGTCCAACCAACCTTGTAGTCACTGTATAGCACAATTTTTTTGGTCAATTAACGATGGAAGAAGTTATTCTTCAGCTTAAAACTGGGAACCAGTGAGATAGATACTCATACCATAAGAAGGAAGCTGAAGTATGCTGACTGTGAATCTGCTCTTAGGTGCCTTAATGGATACGTCTCTTCTGTAGGAAAAGATGTGTTTCAGATGCTCATGGTATTGTTTCATACAGCACTGACTTGAGAGCTATTGTCAAATTTATGTCTTGCAATATAAGTGAGCTTATGAGAAGTCAGCAAATATTTAGCTTGCCCATGATGCAATTGGGTTTTTTGTGCATCATTAGCACAGCCTACATAAAAAGAAAATTTGCTGTGATGAGAAACGTTGTATCACTGAAAGATCAATAATATGCTTGGCTTTAAGATCAGTTCTTCATTCCTTTTCAAAGTGACTACAGTTATACATAATACAGAACAATGACCTTTTGCTAAGTAAATGTGAGCTGTTCTGTCTTTCTCCAGTATTTCTAAACAAATATTTGCTATAATGGTTATGTAGATTGCTTATTCATGTGATCTTCTCTGGGTAACCTTGCATTTCTTTTTGACAATTAAATATTTGCCAGAAAATGTAAATGTTTCTCTGATAAATGCAGCTCTTTTAGGCACATTTCACATTAATAGAGTTCTGTTACCTAGGTTGCCCTACCTCTTTTTTCCTTTTCACCTCAGATAAAATAGATATCAGGAGGGTTTGGTTTATTTTCTCCACCATTCAATCCAAAAATGCACAACTATAATCATTGAGAAATTCAAAGGCACCAAACTAGAGTTTATTGAAAATACACACACACTCTTTTTAGCAGAAGGCACTGCTTTAAACAGTCTGTTTTACTGTGAAAATTCAAACTCAAAAAAAGGGGTCTAAAATATTTTTATTTTTGTAGTAAAACTGTTTCTCGTTCCCATTTTATAAATATTGAAATGTCATATTCAGGACTTAATTCTTTTTTAAACATATTAATCATAACTTACTGAGAGAATTTTAGCAGAATGCAGTTTTATTCCTTCATTTTCACTAAAATACAGGGACAGTAACAGGCTTTTACTGAATCAATTCAGATTTAGCAACTCAAATCACAAGGAAGAATCATAGAACCACCTTTCAGGTAGTTGTAGAGAGCAATAAGATTTCTCGTCACCCTCCTTTTCTTAAGGTTAAACACTTCTAGTTCCCTCAGCCACTTCTCATGAGACTTGTGCTCTAGGCTCTTCACCAGCTTCATTATACTTCTCTGGTCCCTCTCCATCACTGCAATGTCTGTCTTGTAGTGAGGGGCCCAGAACTAAATGCAGAATTCAAGGTGCAACCTCAACAGTGTAGAGCACAGGGGGATGGTCACTACCCTGGCCCTGGTGGCCACGTTATTGCTGATAAAGGCCAGGATGTCACTGACCTTCTTGACTGCCTGGGTACAAGCTGCCCAGTCAAAAAATTCTCCAAGTCCTATTTTGCCAGTAAGCTTTCCAACCACTCTTCCCCAAGCCTGCAGCATTGCCTGATGTTACGACCCATGTCAGGATCCAGCACTTTGCTTTAAGGAATTTCATGCAATTGGTCTCAGCCCTTTGATCCAGCCTGTCCAGATCCCTCTCTAGAGCCTGTATACTTTCAAGAGTCCACCCACCCAACACTCCCACTCAGCTCAGCGTCTTCCGCAAACTTACTGAGAGTACGCTTCATTCCTTTTCCAAGTTCACTGACAAAGACCTTAAACAGATCTAGCACCAATACTGACCACCTGTACAGGACACTAACTGGATTTAACTCCATTCACCGCCACTATTTGGGCTCAGCCATCCAGGGTTTACCCAGCAAAGAATGCAACTCTTTTTTCCATTTTTTTAGTCCTCTGAAACTGCAGTTTAGAACCTGTGTTCCTGTATTTCCATCTTTTAGGAGGACTGTTTCTTCAGTTTTTCAGACAAAAAGTTAATACTTTAAAATCTATTACATCAACATCTTAAGTCAAATATGGACACCAGAAGTTATTATTCTGGATAAAATCTGAAGGTCTACCCAGTTCTTTGCACCATTACTGACTATTACATTAAACATTGGAAAGTTTCAGGAAAAACAGACTTTTTTGGACTTCTCTGATCTGCCTAAAAACACACTGGTGTACTGGATTCAGCAGCAGCAGTCATTTTTCTCCTTCTTGGTAGCTGGTGCAGTGCTGTGTTTTTGACTTTCGGTCTGGGAACAATGCTGATAACACCAGTGCACCAGTGTTTTTGTTTACTGCTTAGAATGCTTTGTTTGATCAAAGACTCTCTGAGGCTCATGCTATGCCAGGGAGGAGGAGAAGCCAGGAGAAAGCAGAAACAGGACACCTGACCCAAAGTGACAAAAGAGATATTCCATACCACAGCATGTCATGCCCAGTATGCAAAAAACTAAGGGTAGGGACCCAGAAGAGGGGGTTTGCTGCTGGGTTGGGCTTGATGTCGAGTGATGAGCAGTTGTATTCTCTTTCCTTGTATTTCCCTTGTCATTATTATTATTGATGGTAGCAGTAGTGGTTTATGTTGCACCTTAGTTATTGGACTGCTCTTATTTCAACCTGTGGGAGTTGTGTTCTTTTGATTCTCCTTCCCATCCCTCCGGGAGAGGGGAAAGAAAGAGGGGGGAGTGAGAGAATGAACTGCGTGGCTGACTGGGCTTAAACCATGACAACTGGTTGCTATCATAAAAGTATTCAGCTAGTGTTAAGTCAAACTAAGAATCTGAGACTCTGCAGTGCTGTTTTGACAGTAGTCAATAGATGATTTTTTTTTGAGAAAGAAGAGGAAGAGCAGTACAGGATGATCTTTCCCTGGCATAGCCTATGGCATTCAGCAGGTTAAAAGCTTCCGAAGCTAAAAATAGTATCTTTTTTCTTTAATAGCCATCAATGTTTGAATAGTCTGCTATAACCAGCTGCATATGTATATACTTCTTATATATAGTGAGGTATAAAATTTACATATATATGTACACACATACATTCACTTAGAATAATTTAATGGAATACTATAAAAGAATGTGTATTTTAAGTACTTTATTATCTAATTTGCACTGTTTTCAAAGAAAAACAGTCCTGTCAATAACAGAAACTCTTTGCCTGCATAGACAAAAATACAGGGGAGTTTTTGAGAGGTGACACAGAGTAAACTCCCCTTCTGTCACTCATGAGGATGAGAAACTCATAATGCTACTCAACTGAGAGAAAAGGAAAGATAGAGAAAGAAAGGCAGGGAAAAGAGTTTACAGATAGCTTATGAGTTCTAATCTTGAAGCTTTTGATTACTCCCTTTCATTCATTTTAGTCTTGCTAATTTAGGCTACCACTAGCTTTTTCATAATGACCAGTGCTGAACTTTCTATTGAATTTCCCTACGCCATTTCTCCTCATTCATCTCTCCTCCATACCAAATCATCACTAATTTACACCCTTGAATGGAAGATACTTTAAATTTCATCATCACTGTCACCTCTACCTGATTTTTTTTAAATATGTACCACATATTTGTAAAACTGTAGCAACCAGAACTCAATGCTGAAGATATCAGCAAAGTTGAATTCCTTCCAGGTTTTTAAAAATTAATGTAACATATATTTCACCACATTCAAATAATTCATCTTTTGGCTTTGGGTAGCCCTTTCTTAGAACTATGGAAAAAAATTTTGATGTGACTGATTTTTTATTTTCTTTAAAGCGTGAACTTTGTTATTCTATGCTGTGGGACTAGACTGCCTTTATTTATTCTGGAAAGAGACACTTGTTAGAAACATATTTCTGTTTAAACTTGCTTACTTTGACCTTGACTACACTTTGAAAAGTAGTCTGCAGTCCAACAACTGCTTATCTACCCAATTGTCATGGGTTCAGCAGCAGCAGTCATTTTTTCTTTTTTTCGTAGTAGCTGGTGCAGCACTGTGGTTTTGGTTTTTGGCTTGGGAACAACACTGATAACACCAGTGTTTATAGTTACGGCTTAGAATGTTTAGGCTGGCCAAGCACTCTCTGAGTTTCATGCTCTGCCAGGGAGGAGGGAAAGCCAGGAGGAAGCTGGGAGGAAGCAGAGACAGGGCACCTGACCCAAACTGACCAAAGAGATATTCCATACCACAGTGCATCATGCCCAGGATGTAAAATGGATATCAGAGACTCAAAAGGGGGTGTGTGTGCGTGCACTGCGTGGGCAGACTTGGTATAAGGCGATGGGGTGACTGCTTAGTCAGGCTGGGTGGAAATTAGTTGGTGAACTCTTGTATTCTTTCCTTGTATTTGCCTTGTCATTATTATTATTGGAGGTAGCAGTAGCAATTTATGTTATACCTTAGTGACTAAACTGTTCTTATCTCAACCTGTGGCAGTTGCATTCTTTCGATTCTCCTTCCCATCCCCCAGGAAGAAAGAGGGGGGAGTGAGTGAGCAGAACTGCGTGAGGGCCTTAAACCACGACACCAATAATTCATGAAAGGACATAATAAGCCCAAGTGTGGATGTGATCCAGAAAGTTTCATGAAAAAATTATAAAATAGTTCTCACTTCAGCAGTTATACTTGTGGTGACCCAGATTATCTGTGCTGCAATTATCTGGAATAAGCTTGTCTTTCCATGAAATGTAGTATCAGGAAACCTGAATGAGGTATTTATACTGTTCTTGACACAGAAAAAGGTAATCACCTCGCAATCATTACTGTAATCATCCTCAAAGTACCCAAGAGAGGCTGGGAAATATTATAATATCAAAAAAAATTTGAAAACTCAGATGCAGAAAAAGTAAACCTCTTAGAAATATTCCGGTATACAAAAATGTAAAATAGGAAAAATGGGTTTACAAGAGCACAATGTCATCTATAGTAAGATTTGGGAAGCTGGTAGTGGCTAAGGAATTTAGCTTCTCTATGCAGTGAAAGTAAGTCTTTCATATACAGCAACCAGTGCAATGAACTAAGGATGCAAAACTTGAAGTGCATATTTGGGCAGAGATAACTGAATTTCTGACTGGTTGGTTGGTTGGCTGGTGCAAAGACAGTAATCAGGAGAGGAGGGCAGTGCTTATGTCCATTTTTTATGATCATGAGAATTGGCAGGTCTTACCTCTTTTCAAATCAGCCTTGTGACAGTGTAGCAACATATTCTAGCTTCTGACTGCTTTATCAGTGAATGTAAGGCAGCACTGTGACCTGGACAGTAACCACATTTTCTGGAGGATTAGCTGAAAGGAAAAATAGTCTCAAAATGAGAAGCCAAGCTTTGGCCCTTCTTCCAAAATAGTAAAAATGATAATTTCATAGTCCTATGTCCTTCTACCTCCTAAGACTCCCACCCCAACTCTACAGCAGCCTAGTCTTATAGGGAATGAAAGCACCCCTCAATGCACTCATGTGATAAAGTAGCAGCATTGTCTCACAGGCATTCACTGCAACAAGGCAAGTGCAAATTTAAAATACCTTCTGACTCTTACCTAAATGCTTTTAAATCCCCCTCTGGGTCTCAAATGAATATCTTGCATTTCAGATGCCTAAGTGCATTTCTGGATCTCACTATGTATTGATTTCAATGGCACTTAAATGCTGTGGTGCTTTCAAAAAATCCCATTCATCTCCTATCTGTATTTTTAGGATGTTATTGCTTTTAAAACCCATCACACAGCAAAAATCTGAATTTGGATTAGCTGAATCACAGGCTGGCCATTCTAATCAATGATGTGGACTTCCTCACTAATCATGCACCTGCTAATGTACACACAGTTAAATAATAAAAAAACATTCCAGAAGTTTGAGTTAGTGCATATACTTACATTTGCACAACTCAGTGAAACAAAATGCCAGTTGACAAAAGTAACTGTTTTGCAGTATGTATCCCATTTTCATTTACAGAGAACTTAGTTCCCTTTTGATATATGTAATTTTTTCTTTTATAATTTCTTTTCCCTGTGGAACACTCAATCTACAGCACATAGAAATACAGCCAATGTTTATCCACTCATTTTTATGAGAGTATGAAGGTAGTGTTTCTTTTAGGAAATGTATTTAATTGCTATACTGCAACCCTCACATTTCAAAAAGAGCAAAGGAGAAAATATTGTTCAACAAAATATAAAAGAATATTGTAAAATCATATATAATATGTAATCTTGAAAACATTATTTTCCTTTATAGTTAGCTTGCTAATAGTTTTCCCTAATTAAAAAATATTTAAATAGAACAAAAACACTTCTGCATAGTTGTAAAAATAATAATTTGGGTGGAATTATTCAACATAAAAGAAAGCTTACTTAATATTTTACCTTTAAAATATCTTTGGTGCTATTATATGAACATCAATATTTTCTAAATATGCCTAATAAAATAGGAAATACTGTTTTTCAGTGCCTTAAAATAGTTTTGCTACTCTTTCTAAGATAAGATACTATGCTTACAGAAAGCTTAAAATATTTAAGAATCTTTACATCTTTACTTGGTATTCTCTTTTTTCTTTTCTAAAGTTAATGCTTAGAAGACACCAAAAAAAATCTTACTGGCTAGTCAAAATGTTTGCTGAAATTTTCATTATGAGCGTACTCAGAACTGAATAATCAGAAGACAGTTAAGATTTAAGCCTTCTTTCTTTTATCTGTAAAGTCATTAGATTGAAGCTACTGTCAGATAAGTATCTGACTTTATATTACATTATCATTACCTTTTTTGGCTTTTACCTTTTTACCTTTCTGGATTCTTTCAACAGAAAAAATAAATTTCTTCAGAAATAAAGGGAATATTAATATTCATGATTATAAAATGAAAAAAGAGATCCAGGACGTAGAGATGTATTTCAGAACAATGAGCCATAGTACTGGTTCCATACTGCATTTAAGCACCTGTTTGAATGTTTTGCCAATTTGTTGAAAATATTTCTGTTACATGTTTTTAAGGAAAGGTACTGAAGTAAAATTGTAAAGAAGTCCTAAATTTGCCTGAATTTATTTTATTCCTGACGTTTCATATCACAACTTGTGTCCTATTTTACTATTATTATATAACAGGTAAAATAAATCTGATTTTACTAGTATCATCTACCTTTGTGGCTTCTAGTACTGCACACCCCTGAGCATGTATGCAAGTAGATGCTCCACCTTTACACATGCCTATGTCATTACCTGTGAACTGCTAATGCTCACACCGGTGAGAGAGCACCCCATCATGCCAGTTGCACACCTCAAGGCATGGGTCCTATGTGCTGTGCTCCACAGTGTCACTCAAGGAGGCTGTGCAGACTTCCTCAGAGTCTCAGATAAAAAGGTTACCCTGGGGAGATTGGCAGCACCAAAGCAGGTTTGAACTGTTATTGTTCCCTCTCAGTAACTTTTGACTGTTAAGCCGCCCTGAAATCTTAAAGTGGAATAGAAGTCTTTCAGGGGGCGATTTAGGTTAGGTATTAGGGAGAAATTCTGTATTGTGAGGCTAGTAAGGCACTGGAACAGGTTCCCTATAAAAGTGGACACCCCATCCCTGGAATTTTTCATGGCCAGGTTGAATGGGGCTTTGAGCAATCTAGTAGAGATATGTCATTGACCATGGAAGAGGGTTGTAATGAGATGATCTTCCAAGCAAAACCATTCTATAATTCTATGATTCTGTCAACTGTCATGGGTTCAGCAGCAGCAGTCATTTTTCTTTAAGTAGTAGCTGGTGAGCACTGTGTTTTGGATTTTCACTTGG
>JASSUY010040047.1:2890-21448 GCA_032466535.1 Forpus xanthops | reverse complement strand
GCATCATTGCAGTGCAAGGTGGCAGGCTCACTCTCTGCAGGTGTCCCTGCAGAGGCTCTGCCCCCCCCCCCCCCCACACACACTGCATGAGTCTCAGGCTCTTGTACTTACTGACTAAAATTCACACTCATTCCATCGCAGGTGGCCAGCCTGCATCAGAAGAAGTGCTCAGCAGAATCTATAAGGGTTTACAAGGGTCGATGCTTAACTTATCTATGGTTACTCTTAACTTAACTATGGTTACTCTTAACAGTTCAAAATATATCTAACTCATCAAAGCCTGGATTGTTCAGAGCCTCTAACGAGCCATGTCCTCAGTCTGTAAGCTAGCCCACAACAACCATGTACCAGTATTTAAAGGGTAGCTACAAAGAAGACAAAGACTCCCTTTTTACACAGAGTCACATAGAAAAGATGAGGGGTAATGGGTGCAAGTTACTCCTGGGAAGATTCTGACTGGATGCAAAAGGAAAATTTTTCACAATGAGAACAATGAGCTGTTGGAATAATCTCCCCAGTGAAGTGGTGAATTCCCCAACACTGGACACTTTTAAGATTTGGCTGGACAGGATGCTGCTGCATCTAGTCTAGTCCATGTTTTGACTAGAAAGTTGGACAATATGATTGTTGAGGTCCCTTCCAAACTTGTATTCTATGAGACACCAGATGTCATGGTAAAGGGTTTTCTTGTCAAACTGTGTATGCCTCATAATTATTTACTTTAAGACAGCATAGAGTTGGGGGGGGGAAGGAAATAAAAAAGATCCATGCTTCTGCAGGAAAAAAAGATAGCTCACTCCCTCACTAATTGAAAGAAAGTACTTAGAGGTGGGCAGCTTTCTTAAAAGAAATATGCTTCCTAATTCTTACAAAAGATTTTAACTCATCAGTCCATGTCTAAAAAAAAAAAAAAAAAACTACAAAATCTGTTCAATTCTTATTTTCTTCAAGACTGTGAAAAAGAGATGTATGTGAATGTCCAAAATGTTACAAGCCCAGGACTAATAGTATTATTGTCATTACTGTTGTTGTTATTATTAATATTGCTATTATTATTATTATTGAATCATACAAAGAATGGAGAGTGGTGCATGGAATCGTTCTTTGTTTCTTAACCTTGGAGCTTTTTTCATACTTTGCAAGTCCAGAAGCTTTCATGCACTGTGTTCTTTTAAAAGACAAAGCAATGAACTCTAAAAGCAAAGCAATTCTTTCAGTGCTTGAAAGCACACAATAATATCAGATTATTAGGTAAAGGCTTTCTGAAAGAGTTCAGAATCTTTGAATGCTCTGAAAAGTCTTCCTTCCATTTATCTTTATTTGAATTTATTAAATTGCTTTTAGACACAAATTATCTTCTATGACTAAAGATGTCAGATGCACTGTTTATTCTGGCAGTGGCTGAAGTGCTGCTGTTTCATTGATAGTATATGGTATACATCCGCTTGCATGGATATAAGGCTAATTACAGTATAGTGGCTGGTTTGCCCCCAACAGTTTCTGAGTTATTTGAGATGGAGTCAAAAATAAATAATTATTGAAATGTATGTTATTAGAAATAATCTCTCACCATCTTGGATGTTTATCTGAATTCTGTTTTCTTGTCTTCCCCTAGGAAAAGCTGACATTACCTGGTCTTGTTGAGTTTACTAGAAGAAAATCAGTAAAGCTGCTAAATGGCTCCAATAACTGTGTAGGGAGTACATGGTTCGAGTCTAGAATCTATTTTGCAATTGTTAATATTTAATATTTTCAGAACTTATGTTCACATGGATCTTATTTTGTGGTCCTTTTCCCTAGGAATCGCTTTATTTGATTTTTAACAGTTAAAGCAAACTTTCTCATTTTGTGAATAGGGTGGTAATCTCAGGAAACATTCCCAGTTTTCTAGAATTTGTCCAAATATAGTATTGTGTCAAGAATTCTGGTAGGATCTCCAAAACCAGAGAATACTTGTATCTTCTTTGCAAAGAGAATTTCCCTGAGAGGTAACTATAGTTGGCTGATGTGATGGGTAGTGTCATAAAAATATTCCAGTAGCTTTTATTTTACTTTTTTCTAAGAGGTTCTATGTGTGCATACTTTACCAGACTACTTTTAATTAAAAAACTGTTGTTTTTTTTTTTTTTACTTGCTAATATTAGTGTAGCTTATTTAACTTTGGTCTTTTCCCATTTCCCTAAATATTGATGATTTCTGAAGTTTTATAAATTGCTATTTAAACTTCAAGTACTCCAAGTTATAGTACTGCATAAGTGTTTATTATTACTGTGAAAACTAACAAGGAAAAAATATTTCACTAAATTTATTTTTTTATCATATAGAAACCAGCACAATTATGACATCTTTAAAGATTTTTTTTTGTGTGCATTATTGTATATTAGAATCATAGAATCATAGAATAATTAACGTTGGTAAGGACCTTAGGATAATCTAGTTCCAAAGCCCCTGCCATGGGCAGAGACACCACACACTAAATTATGTCACCCAACACTATCCAACCTGGGCTTGACGACTGACAGGGATGGAGCATTCACAACTTTTTTGGGCCATCTGTTCCAGATAGAATCATAGAATAGTTAGTGTTGGAAAGGACCTTAAGATCATCTAGCTCCAACCTCATATTTTGTATGATAACAGCTTCAACATATGCATCAGGTACTACAAATGCCAATTATACATATATAACTAAAAATGTCACAGAGTTAAGTGAAAATTTATTTGAAAAGACTAAAGAAATTACTGCCCTGCTTTTGTGATTTCCAAACTGCATATTAAAGGTCTAGTTAATGCATACAACAACGTGCAATATAGTCAAATTATACACCCAGGGCTTTAGTTTTGTCATGATAGTAAGATCACTATTGACATGAACATTATAACTTTTGCAGAATATATTATAGAGCTAATGATACTACATACCTTGTCTTTTGTTGTGATGAGAGCTGCTGCTGTTATTGCCCTGTTTTTCTAATGAAAATTATAAGATTGAAATTTCATAACTCCTTTTCCTTATGTCTGCTTTTTAGATTGTCTTCAGACTTTACAACCTTAAGCCCTAATCAATTTATCAGTCCACACAGGGTATATGTCTATACTCACACTGATTTTCTCCAAAGCCAGTGAAGTAATTCTGGATGCAGAAATTCTGTATTAATCATTTTGTTTCCAAAATTCAATCAAACACACATTTTAGTAGATTGCATCTTATGGATTTTTGAAGCCTTCAACTTGAAAGTCTAAGCATTTGTTTATTGAGAGAAATGTCCACCAATTTTCCTGATCATGAAACAAAGTGAATTGATAAACAAACACAAACCTTCAAATCTTTGCTAGGAGAATCTGTGATTTTGGAATATTGGATCAATAACATCAACCACATTGGTATGTATAGCCTGGCTGGGACAAAGTCAATTTTCTTCATACAAGCCGCTGTGACATCATGTTTAGGATTTGTGGCTAAAAGAGTGTCAGCAATTTACCAGTATCTTGACTATCACTGAATATTTGCTTGTGCACTGTTTGAAGTCTCTTCTTCCTACTCTGCCCTCCTCAGGAGGGAACATAGCTGGAATAGCTGACCCAAGCTGACATTCCATACCAGATTATGTTATGCTCAGCAATGAATGCTATCAGAAAGGGAGAGAAAAGGGTGAGCAAGTGGCTGGTGAGTATTTAAAATTTGATTTTTTAAATTTTAAATATGTAAAATATTTTAAAAAATCAAATTTAAGTTAATTCTGCTCAAATATGTCTTCTTTCTCATTTATTTTATTTTTAGTTAAATCTTTTTAAGAAACCAAAATGTTGAATGGGAACTCAATATTTGCAGTTCTGTATTTTTTCACAATCAGCCTAGTGCTGATCTCTTCCTCAGGAGAGTGATCTTAAAAATATTCTATTTGATATTCTATATTCATTCGTTTCCCATAGTTTGCACAAGAGTTTTGACAGCTCCTCAAGAAGGAATTACTCAAGTAATTGCTATATGCTATATAATTGTGATGAAACATTCATTTGAAAACCTATTTATTTCCTCTGTTCTCTGAAGTCTCTAAGACAAAGATGGGATTAAAAGGGAAGTGTAAAGATCCAAAGGTGTAACATGACTGGCTCGGTTAGAAAATTTTTCTGTGTGTCTGTCTTCTGTAACATTCTATATCAGTTAGGGTGTTATATCAATGGTAATAACTTTTAAAGGCCTCATACAAAGTTACGGACCATAATTTTGGAGAAATCAATATTCTTATATTTTTATTGCAGTTTGCTGGGTTTCTGAAGCAAAAAGTCATGATCAATCATCCAGAAATACCATAAATTACTTATAATACTTAGAGCTGTGCAAACTTCCAGTGGAAAAAAATCTTGGATATTACTGGAGTTAGTATTCAACAAATTAGTGTTCATCTAGGTTAGTATTCTCTACTTGTGAACACTCTGTTTTTTTAAAAAAATGAGTGAGGTGTTTCCAAGAGAAGATTTTAAGATCAGAAAAACAGAATTGCAAGTTTTATAAATAATAATTTTCAACAAAATGGAAAACGATAATCAATGTATTAAACAATTCAAAATTATAAATGTACTGTTTTCTACTGTGTCCTCTCCCAGATCAATAAAGTTAGTTAATTTTTTGGTACAAAACTTGTTTTGGCCTAGATAATGTCTGAGAACTAAAAAAAGCACAGGATATCCTCTGTGCAAAAAGGAATTATTTAACTCAAGCATAACATTGGAGGGAAGGGGAAGGTGATAGATTAAACTTCTTTGTAGAACAAACCCTAAACAAAGTCTTCAGGGAAAACAGTAGACTAGACAGATCTAACATACATATATACTACTGAAAAATGACTCGAAGCTGTTCCTTCCAAAACTGTCTTTGGAAACGCTGTAATCTCAAAAGCCTTTAGCCTAAATACTTCCATAAAGCAGAAAGGAAACTCCTGGAGTTTTCTATAAATCTGTCTGTCTGCATACATGCGTGCGACTTCATTCAACTGGCAGGTGGTTTGATCAATACCTGAGTCACAGAGATTTAGAAATCTGAGCCTTTTTATTGTCCCATTTCTGCGTCAATGATGAGCCTAGTATAAATATGAACAGAAAGACAGAGAGAGGAAGTGTGTCTCAGATAGAGTTATTACTCCCCATTAACCTTTTCCAAGAAAATTTCAGATCACAGCAAGAGAACCAGCTCCAGTTTAATGTTGATCTGCAGTTCCTGTGGTAATAACACTGAGATGAGGCAGTGGATTGAAAACTGTTTCCAAGAGCTCAGGGTCTTATTTTTTAACTGTTAAATACCTAACAGTATGTATGTTGTTATACTAGAAAAAAAAGGCCTGTATGGAAAGGATGGAAAGTCTCCTGACATGTCAGTGGAAGTTAGTTTAAATCAATAGCACATACATCAAACTCCACCAGAAGTAGTCTTCAGTATACTCACAGAGTACCAAACATTCAATAAATGAAAAATATTGTCATTTAAATGTAAATGGTTTCTCATTAGCAGGATTCATACATTAAAAGCGGGCAGGTGCAGTCTTCAGCTTAATCACTGTTCTTAACCTTCTGCTATACTAAAATATAAATCTCTTGATCAGTATAAAGCTCAATAAGGCTCCAGTTATAGAAAAGTAGAGAAACAACACCCAAATATTGTTTAGTAAATTTATTCCTGCCCCTTTGTGAGACTGCCAGCATCCTACAATTTTCTCTTCTGTCCATGAATAGTATTTCTTACGTATGAACCACAAAAATATGAATGCTTGCAGAGAACTCTAATATAAATATCTTAAATAATTCCAACAAGTAGAGAACATGCCTTTTAACTGGCAAGTGAAATATTTATCTAATAAATCATATCTTACCCAGAAAAGATTCACAGTATCTTAGATATTTGTAAACCAGGCATCTGATTTATAATAACCCTAAGTTAAGCTTTCTCAGTACTTAAATTGCAGAAAGACACTTTCAGGGTTGGTTCATCACACTTTTCGCAGAACTGAAGAAAGGATGACTAGAGCTGAGCGACTTACTTCTTTCTCTTCTCAACCCTACACTGTCTGTTAAGAGAGAAAGACAAATATATTTGATTGCATATCCAGTTTTAGAGACTGGTAAGAATACCCCAAATTTCCTCTATCCTGAAATATTTGGATAGAAAAAGTTACTTGGACCTGTATTTTTCATATTGAATGGTCAACCAATAATCTTCATCCCATCAATAAATGTTATTTTGTCACATTAATCGATTCTAATACCCAGTTTGGCTGCTGTGAAGGAGAGGATGGAAATGTAATCTGAGGATTAACTTTGAAATCCAAGTGTTCAAGCAAAAGTCCTGGATTCAAAACCTAGCCAAATAAGAAACAAGGTTTATAAAAACACAGATTTTGAAGCAAAAAGTGCTACTTATCATCTAGAACTTGAAAAGGTATTACTGGGACAGAATTATCAATGAGATGAATTTAATACTACAATGGGATGAAACTTAATACACAAAGCACAAGGCCACAGACTAGAAATAAGTTTGAAAAACAAATTTGCTTTACACTAGGAGACATCATCTGGGAACAGAGGAGTCAAATATCTAGCAAATTGCATCAAAAGTATAGGCTAGCAGTGTGATACAGCTATTTATCCTAAGGTATATTAGAATATTTTCAGTAGTCAAAATCCCTCTTCCTCCATGATAAATCTATAGGAGTTCTCAGAGGTTATCTTCTGGAAAGGTTTGCTGCAACTATGTCTAGATTTTATTTAGTATAAATAAATGGATGATTCTCACCAGATTGAATGCTGAGCCAGCAGTGTGCCCTTGTTGCAAAGAAGGCTGACAATTAGGAGTGTTGCCAGCAGATCAAGTGAGGTGAGACAGTACTGCTGAGATACACCTGGAGTACCAGGTTCATGTCTGGGTACCCAGTATAAGAAAGACATCCAGAGAGTACAGCACAGGGCCACTAAGGTGATAAATGGACCAGAGCACCTCTTCTGTGAAGATAGGCTGAGAGACATAGAACTGCTTAGCCTGGAGAAGAGAACACTTGGGATATTCATCAATGTATATCAGTGTATGAAGGAAGAGTACAAAGAAGACGGAGACATGGTCTTTTCAGTAGTGGATCATGAAGGAAATAGGCCATGGGCACAAACCAAAACACAGAAGGGTCTATCTGAACATGAGAAAACACTTTTTCATTCAGAATGGACTAAGTACTTGCACGGATTACCCAGGGAGGTTGTAGAGTCTTCATCCTCGGAGAGAGTCTAAAGCCATCTGGACATGTTCTTGGCCACCAGCTCTGGGTGACCCTGCCTGAGCAGAGGAGGTGGAGCTCTTTGGTTTTTCCAACCTCAACCACTGTGTGAGTTCTATGATCTTAAACAAATATTCTTGGCCAGAGATATTTAGGTAGAAATCTTTCCCACTCTCTTTTGAACAAGTTTCTCTGTCTGGTTTCTTCTAAAGTGGTCATCTTTATGGCCTCAGCTTCTTTTCTGTCGACTACATAGCTTGTTTCAGACTTTTAGCTTCACTCTCCTCATGCAACACTACAGGCTTGGGGAAGAGTGGCTGGAAAGCTGCCCTGAGGAAAAGAATCTGGAGGTGTTGAACATGAGCCAACAGTGTGCCCAGGTAGCCAAGAAAGCCAACAGCAACCTGGCCTGTATCAGAAATAGTATGGCCAGCAGGACTAAGGAAGTAATAACCCCCCTGTATCCAGTACTGGTGAGGCCACACCTTGAAAACTGTATTCAGTTCTGGGTCCCTCACCACAAGAGAGCTATTGAGGTGCCAGAGCAGGTCCAGAGAAGGCCAACAAAACTGGTGAATGGTCTGGAAAACAAGTCTTATGAGAAACAGTTGAGGGAACTGGAGAAGAGAAGGCTCAGGAGGGGCCTTATTGCTCTGTACAACTACCTGAAAGGAGTATGGAGCAAAGAGGTGGCTGGTCTCTTCTCCAGATAGCGAGTGATAGACAAGAGGTAATGTCCTCAAGCTGCACCAAGGGAGGTTTAGACTGGATATTAGGAAACCCTTCTTCATCGAAAAGGTAGTCAGGTATTACAGCAGGCTGTCCAGTAGTAGAACCATTGTCCCTGGGAGTGTTCAAAATCAAGTATATGAGGGCCTTGGTGACCAGGTTTAGTGTTAAAGTTGATAATCTTAAAGGTTTTTTTTCCAAGTAGTTGATTCTATGAAACAGATTGACCAGTACTTGGATACTCCTGTCTATAATTTATACATTGACTGTAACTGGATAAATAATAATCCCTTGATGAGATTTTTAATACTTTAATTAGACTATAAACAAAATGACTGGTTTAGTATTTTCTCTAGCCTGCATAAATTTTATGATGGGGTTGGTCTGGTACCAAACCTTCAGGTTTAGTAGTAGTTTGTATACAAATTTGTTGCACTACCTGGTATTGTACAAGAACGACCTGAAGGGAAACATTTTGTGACAGAGAATTTGGGTTATTTCAAAATTATTTCCTGTAACCAATTCCAGACTTAGTTCTGCTGACACTGGTAACCTTTCCATTATTATGCAATTTTCAACATAAAGCCTGTACATGTCACTATGGTAGAACGGTAAGTAATTTCTCTGATAATTGTATCAATAGTGACTCTGCTTTTAATTAAAAAAAAAAAGAAAAAAAAAAAAAAAAGACGAAATCTGTTTCAAGAAGGAAAGAACACAAATATAATGTGACAAGTTACCACCTTCCTGAAAGTCTTTACTTTTGAGAGAAAGTGAAAGCTGTGAAAGAGAAAGTATATCAACTTAGCCAAATGAGTGGTTTCTGAATAACATTAATTCCACAGTAGATTTACACTAAATGCTACACCTCTGCATTGCATGTCAAAGTCTTCACTTTGTTCAGATTTTTAGATACTTTGAAAAGTTTAAAGGCTTTGTCTAACCTTTCCCATAATTGACAACTGAGAGAAAATAGATTAACAGTGTTCGTATGCAACTGGCAGAACTGCTGAATACTGTTTTCTTTCTGAGCAGAATGGGTTGGCAGCAGAATGAGAAAGGGACTAGAGGGTTCTATACAATACAGGGAAAAAGAGGATTCATGGTTAAAGAATATCATGAAATGTATTTCATGATATTCTTTATATAAGAAAATACAGGTCCCTTCCAGCCTAAAGCATTCTATGATTGTATGATAATAAGGAAAAGGCCCAGGGGATTTGCCCTCAAATACCACACAAAGCAGAAGAATAAGCCAATGGTTCATGATTCAGAAAATTTTATTTCAGGTTAATTTCACCCAGAGAGGGTGAATGACACAGAGATCTTGTCCATGGCTATGGGAACCTCCAGGTGCCTGTGGGAACACAGCATGGTGCAGGCTAATGCTGGCTGTGCTTTCTTGTCCTTAGATCAATGGTTTTGCTGAAAGCTATAAAAATCTCTAGCTGACTGGCTGCTGAGAGAAGGGAGTGAGCATGTGTGTCATGGTCTGGTCCTGTCCTTGTCTGCATTTGCATAGTTTAGATAGCTAAATTTTCAACTGTGCAATGTCACTGTCAACATTCTCATTCTTCTCAACAGCACAAAATAAGCTGATTATCCAGTCTCTCTCTCTGTCTGTCTGAGAAATGCACCATAGTCTGCTCCATTCTCTGTCCGTTCCTGCATCTGCAAAAGGCAGAATAATAAACGCAGCAGCCACCCTTGTTCACCGTGGGCAACTCCTGCCCAGGGCTCTGCCAGACTCCATGACTTAACTTTGTGTCAGAATCCTTTGTAGAAGGAAGACAATCTCTGCCTGTGTGGCTGAGGACAGGAGTGCACCATAGTCTGCCACATTCCCTGTTGGGGCCTGCATCTGCAAAAGGTAGTAGAACAAACATCACAGCTGCCACCCTTATTCATCATAGACAGCCCCTGCCCAGGGCTCTGCCAGACTCCATGCCTTAACTGTGTGTCTATGTTCTTATGGAAGCTAGCGAATCTCTCTGCCTGAGTGGCTGAGGACAGAGAGTGCCATGGTCTGATTCTGTTCTGTTCTGTGTCTGCGGCTACAAAAGGCAAGATAACTACAGAGCAGCCAGCATTGCTCACCATGCACAACCCCTGCCCACCATGACCAGGTGCTCAATCAGATTTCATAACTTAACCATGTCCCTGCAGAAGGTGATGAGTGGCTGTGTGGTTGGGATCAGGCATTCACCATGTTCTGGTCCTGTCTTTGTGTGAGCTTCTGGCTCTGAAAATGAAAGGAAGAGCAGCCACTATCTGCCATGCCTCAAGCACCTGCTGCCTCCCTGCCTCAGCCCAGCAGTCCACCACTACCCTCCCTGCCTTCCTCCTGCCCTCTTGCCTCAGCCCTGTCTCACCCACTTGCTTGCCTCCAGGCTGGTCTGACCCTTGTCACTGCACAGTCCTCTCTATATTCACCCTAGTGTCTAGGATACCAATGCCTGGCCATCACTAACATTCCACCCACTGGGATGCCACCACCATCAACATTCTATCTGCTGCCACATCACTGAGGCTGTCTAGGGCTGATGGAAGTCTCAGCCCTCAGCTGCTGGCAAAAACAGGCTGTTACTTTTCAGCCTTGTTAAACACAGTGGGATGGACAAACCCCACAACTCAGGCCCATGAGGAAAACAGCCAACACAGAGAGCCTGCTATCACTCCTGGTCTGCGCTGGGACACAGTCACTTGACCTGGGGCTGCAGTCCTCACTGTCCTGCTCCACCCCAGTTATCTTGGGCTGTCCCCTTGCTGTCAGGTGGGGCAGAATAAGATGGAGCTCAGCATGAGGGTGCAGACCAATAAATATGATGTCTAATAACCAGGAGCAGTTAAGGTGTTTGACATACTGACCTAGTGCCACCTGGGTTGTCTTACATCCCAGTATCGTATGGTTATACATGAAACTAGCAGATAGGACATGGGACTTGGGAAAAATGCATGCCTCTTTAGTTCAGGAAAGATGCATGAGGGCATCTGTCATTGCACTAAATACTTATTTTAATTCCAGTTCTAGCACTTAGAATTCTGCTGTCTCTTTGAGTTGCTTAAGGATATGGATTAGTGAAACTCCATCACTTTTGTGGTTTCATGTGTATAGCTTTGACTGAAAGTCAACAGAAAGTAACCTCCTGTGACCCAAAGTATTTAGAGCAACAGAACATAGAAGTACAGGTTTCTCAAAGCTCTTGGTACCTCTTTGTTAGGCCTTAAAGGGCATTGCACATATTAAAACGCTTTGCAAATTACAATATCCATTTTCTAATCTATATGCAGAATATTACTTAAAAAATAATTTGCTTACTTAAATGTTATGATATCTACTCTTTGGTAAAATTTGTTGATGTAGCAGTAGTTCCTAGAAGCAGTATGAACATATTACTGAATTGTGGGGTTCAAATGAATTACTGGGAGAGATAGTAAATTTATTCAATGAAATGGCTACTCTTTGATTCTGCTGTTATGTCATAAGCTGTTTTCTCAGAATGGGTCTCCATTGAGAGGATGCAGAGGCTCACAAAAGTTTGGAAGCACTAGCACATGTTAATGAACGGGTGTTGAAGTCACACTGTGTTTAATTTGAATTCTGCATAGTAATTCACCAGTGTCCAGTGGCCATAAATACTGAACTGGAGAGAAATATTGACTTGCTCTTTTATTACTGGAGCAAGGAGGTCGGTGGTAGGAGAAGCAATTTGTTATCATCCTACTGAAACAGAGGTTTCTGGGCAGCTTTATCCTGTCACTTCTGTAACTTAAATGTTTTATTTTAGAAATATACTTATTCTAAATATTACCTTTGAGCACTGGATTGCATGCTCCTTCTAAGATCAGACTTTGTCAGATATATGTTATATAATCATAAGCAACAATCTAACAGTCACACACTGCTGAGAAGGGCCATCTAGCCCCTTCAGTTTCCATTTCACTGGACTCAGCGATCATGTAATGTGATGAGTCGCATAAAATCTGGAAGAAAACTAACCCAGGTGGGAGAGAATCTTTAATAGTCCACCCTTATGACTAGTAGCATGGATTACATACCTACTTTATGAACAGATTTTATACATATAACTGTTAATTAATTAACCTGTGAAAGTTTTAATTCTTTATCAATTCTCATTCAGATACAGCTTAAGTCTTTAGTAATAGCCTTACCAAGTTTGCTGATTTTTATTCTGCAAAGAGATGCATAACAACAGTGCTCATAAAATACTTCTGAGACTGACAGAATGTGTTGCAATGAAGTCTCTCACCTGAATGACTAATAAGCATATACTAAAAATGTCAACATCTTACACTGAAGATTGGAATAGCTTCAGGCAACTTGCAGCATTTTGGGAAAAGACAGAGAGAGACAGATGGAAATTGTTGCATATAATTATAAGTGACAAAATATGTAGTTAAATAATAAACTTAGTTAAATTAAAAAAAAATGCACTATTTTAATTCTAGTAAGTATCACTACTGAAATTTGTGTATTTATGTATTTTATTTATTATGTTTATATAACTTATTAAATTTTCTGGAAAGTTGCTTCTTTAGAGATGAAAAAAAAAAAAACCAAACCCACAGGCCATTAAAAATTACAACTAGTGTATTTGGTTGGTGATAAAGCAGGCATTTCAAAGTGTTTGGTTTTTTTTTTTTTTATGCATATGTGCAAAGATAGGCTAATTTGTTTTGCTTTCTTATATCCTGCTTTTTCATCTTCTAAAAGTATTAAAATAAAGGATCTGTATCTAAGGCATTGATTTAAAAATAATTGGGGCTTTATAAACTTGTGATAATGACCAAAGGTAGACAAAATACATCAAAAGGTGTGAAAATCACTATCAAGCAACAAAAATAACCTTGCACATTTAGTATTTAATATCAACCAACAAGTTAATGAGGTGATAAATAATTAATTATCTGTTTGTTGGAGAAAATTAAAAATCTTTAACAGACAAAATCTGTTCTTACCTGGGAAATAAGAAAACAAAACAAAACAAAACAAAATTAAGACAGTCATAGTGATGGTAGGAGGGCTGGAACTAGATGATCTTAAGGTCCTTTCCAACCCTAACTATTCTATGATTCTATGATGTTAGAGTTCACTTTTTTTTAAGTACATGTAAACTGAACAGATAATAACTGGAGATGAAAAGGGAAAGCAGACTGGAGTACAAATACTTAATTAAACTTAAATATTGTTTCATTAAAATTACTATATATTTAATCCAAAAAGGAATAGTTGACAAAATTGTATAGCCTTTTATTTACTCCTGTGTTCTTTCTAGATGTATAAAGGGCTTTAGTTTTTGGCAGCCAGAAAGAACAATTACTGGTGTTAAAGTTGCAAATCAATAACACAAAAAAGTTCTTGCAATGGTGATGTATTTTCTAAATATCTGTTTAATTTTTAGGCAGAGATTTTGAAGTTGGAGATTTGTTGACTATCATATGATTTAAGAAATAGTTAACTATTAAGAAATATACAGCATTATTGTGGGGTTTGGGGAGGGATAAAATAACTCCAGTAAACTTCATACCTTTGTTGAACGTAAAGCCATGACAAGACACAGTCCTAAATGCTGAAACTCAAATGTTTTATTTCTTAAAATGTTACAGTAGTTCTTGGTATGGCTTTGGCATAGAACTTTCTCTCAAAATAAGCCCTGACAGGATTAAAGGGTTAGCATGGCTGAAGAATCTTTCCCATTTGCATGCAGCCACACTGCTTTACCAGTCAAGTTTTATAACGTATACATGTATAATCTGTCCTTGTTGGTCTAAAGCCTAGGGAACGGGTCACTAGCTTTCTAGTACAGCTGTAATCAGCAAGGGAATATGTGTATTCCTGTTAATTCATAGTGCCTTTTATTGCTTTACTTTAAAGTACATGTATGCACTATATACCCATAGGTCCCATTGTAGCAGCCATGGCATGAATTCTCACCTAATTTTAGATATCAGAGTTCTTCAGTCCACATGCAGACTAAATATGACAAACCAGCCAGCTTTCAGGTGAACTGAGTCACCAACCCAGGGGTGTGTAATGCGGTGGTGGCAGTCTTGTGCAGCCAGATTTTGGTGTGCAGTTAGATTTTGGTGTGCATGCTCCTGAGTTTTGTCAATCTTAGCAGTGTAGTTAGATTTTGGTGTGCATGCTTCTGAGTTTTGTTAATGTTAGCTGTGTAGAAAGACCCACACTGTTACCTAAAATTGTAGTTCAGTTTGAGAAAGACATAAGGTGATTCCTTTCCAAACTGAAGTCAGTCTGAAACAAAAAATAAATAGTAAACTATGAATTTAGGAAGCTAATTTAATAGCACCAAAAGCTAACCTGAAATGCTGTCTCAATCAGGGAAAGATTCATGTATATGAATGACTATATACAGAGACCTAAGTCCCTCTTATATATAGGAGCTATTAAATGACTGTTAAGGCAAACAAATCCACTTAGCTATGTTGTGCTGCCTTTTAGGGTCCCATTTTTACACAAAGTAAGCAGTATTATTAAAAAAGTACCCATACTTCTCCATTTCAAATTTTCAAGATTTGCAGCTTTTCTTTTTTAATTATTTTTCCTTTGGCTGATGTTAATTGCCTCTTCCTTGTCTCACTCACTATGAATAACATGTTCTGAGATAAAAGCCATTAAAAAGACTGATCTAGAGGTCAGGATGAGCTGGTTGAGAGTTCAGTTTGCACTCTCAATATGATACTTCAAAACAAGAAGCCTAATAAGTTAGAAATAAGTGTCTTTTTTTCATTCCCAGATCTTCTCTGGCTTGCTTATAAATTTGCATAATCATTAAAAACTATAAATAACATTGCTATTTGTCTTTTGACTATTGAAGTACTCCATAGCTACACTTTTAGACTAGCTTTAAGACTTTGAATGCAGTCTGTGCATGGCTGGAATATGTAGAACTCTGGAATCAACCAGACCAGTTTCTAGCAAGGCTTTTATGCAAAATCAGCTGCAACTTCCATGAAGTGTTTGCATGCAGCCAACCAAGACAGAGCAGTTAAAAGTTAATGAGGAAGCGATAGAAATTATGACCTACATTATAAAATAATTACCTGAGAGAAGGAATAGTCTTCTGCTCCTGCAGTGACTTTCACTGTAATATCTGTATCTGAAAGTAATAGAATTCCAGCATGAAATTGAGGTTACATGGTGTCATCACAAGTATTTGATGTTTTCTGAGGACACAATGGAAAGAGACAGCAGTCTTAACTTCAAAGCACTGGTACTTTTGGAAGTCATCTGGTCCTTCTCTGGTCAAACATGATATAACTCTTTTGATCTGTATGAGTATTTAATACAAATACAGTAATGAATCCTCATAAACCTGAAGTTACAGTTTAAAAAATAGTTAATTACTTGCGGTGACCTATGTCAAGTAACGTCATTTGTTGCTGACAGAATATAATTATGACTTATTCAAAACAGAATATGAAGAGATTTTTTTCTATGACTTTATTATATTATCTTAAATTCTGCCAAACAATAATTTTTTGTTACAGCTTCAGTATTTTATGTGTATATATTCAGCAATACAAAATGTCAGGATAGCTGAATAACATATACTCCGTATGGTTCCTCCTGCATAGACACTGTGGAAATTCTACCGCATTTACTGTAAATGAATCAAAATAAAGGCCTTATATTCCAGTGGGAACCTCATAGTCATTATATTACGTTGTGTCCCTTCTGATGTTTTCATACTTTTTCAGCTTGATTATGTTCAATTAAGTCACTACAGAAAGTTGTATATTTATTTCAGCAGAAATTATGAAATAATTTATTTAAGCCAGGCTTATATGCTTTACATGATCACAATCCAATTTCACTCTTCTGAATCAGCTTGAGTTTCAGACCATTTATTTGCAAAACTAAATCACCTTCAAATATTTAAAGGTACCATCTACCTTTGGCAGGTCTTGGAGCTATCACATTATATGTGTTTCATTAGCTTTATCCTGGATGGTTCCACTGTAGATACATGGACTGAAAGCTCTTTAGCAGCTGCTGTACAGTTCTAAAACATTTCTTCAACTTTAGTTTCATCTGAAAGGGAATTAAGTCTGCAGGATCCTAGGTTAATCCACAATGAGAACAAAAATGAAGTAAAAGTTTATGAGGAAACCCTGCTCAAAAAATCACTTTTCTGTTCTGAGCTGAAACACTGATGTAGGCACACCCAAAGAGGTTGAAATACTGAGACACCTAATCATATGGTGATATTTCTACTTCTCATATAGCAATGAGTTATAGATCATTTTACTTTGTGACTTTTGCCTAAACAAAGTAATACTGGTTTGTATTTAATGAGAATAAAGAAGAAAAACATAATTTATTGAAAGGTATGTCATATAGGCCTCAGATTTTTTTGGCACTATGCATAATAGTAGCAGCTAACCCAAACTGACCAAAGTGGTATTCCACACCATATGACATAGTGTTCAACCATAAATGCTAAGGAAAAGGGGGAAGATGAAGGAACTTTTGTGGTTATGTTGTTTGTCTCACTAAGAACCGTATACCCCTGCTGAGGCTTTTCCAGGAAGTAGGCGTAACTCTGCGCTGATGGGAAGTATTCAATAATTTCCTCTTTTTTTTGCTTCCACATGCAGCTTTTGCTTTTGTTTTTGAACTGGTTTATCTCAATCCATGAGTTTTACCATCTTATTTTTATCTTCTGTCCTGTTAAGGAGAGAGAGTGAGAAAGCAAGTGGTTGGGGTCTGATAGCTGGTCATCCACCATATTTCTTTTGACGGGGCTTTTTCCTTGCTTCATCATTTTCCAGTAGACAAATTAAAGTTTTTATGTCTTGGAAATACTTTTTTAATTATTCACATCAACCTGTCACATTTAAGCTTTGATGTTCAGAAGATGCTGTTGATGACCTAGTGATACACATCATCATGTTAGACTGTCCATCACATTCAGCAATATGGTTTAAAAAATGGAAAGACATACCAAATGTTTTCTTTTATCTTCATAAATACTGAATATTCTTTTTTTTTTTTTTCTCTTTTCATTACTTCTCTTCCAAGATAATATTTCCAACTGAGGGTTTTTCAAAATTTGCTTCATTTAGTATTTTTCAGAAATTGTGAGTGCAGTTTAGTCAGATGTCTGACAGAAAAATATATAGCACAGATAGGAAGTACTTTGCCTCAATCACAGTACATTTATTGCAAGCATAAAATGTCTATTAAATCAAGCATGCTAATCTTGACAAAGAGAACTTTTAAAGATTCTTAGGAGGGGAAGTGTAAAGGAAATACATGAAGACAAAGAGGGCTGGGAGGAAAGAATCACTCTCTAAAACTGCTGACTAAAAACACTTCTTAAGGGAAAGGGCCAGAAATATGTTTCAAAACAAACAAAGGGAAAATACAGCAGAACAGTTCAAAGGAAAATGCTCTGAAAGAATTTACTGCCTTGTGGCTAGAGGTGACATTGAAAGTAGCATGGACAAGAGTTGATTAAGTTGCTGTCAACATATTTGGCCCCAGGAATAAGTTACTATTGATTTAAAGCTTACAGTAGAAGAAAAAAAGTCAGAAATCTATGAAAAGAGCTGTATTCAGTAAATTCTGTTGGCATATTCACTGCAAAGAATGAAAAAATGGAGGTGGAATTAATCTAAGGGAAAATTCACATCAAAAGACCCTGCTAGAACCAAAAGGGCCCTTTGTGCTGCAAGCCCATTAAAAAATGAAAGCATAGCCTTATTTTTTTTTTTTAATACTTTCTGTATCCTTAAAATAGCGGCAGCTTACACTTTTTTTTTTTTTTTTTTTTTTTAGTGGTATTTAGTATATAACATCGGTGAATTGCTTAAAATAAAACATGATTGTTTCATGCATGAGACATTTGTATTATGTTTATTTGGACATTCTGAAATATGAAACACAAGCGCTCTTCTCTGAATAAGTGAGTAGCTTCTCAATTGTTTAGACCCAAATAAAAATATAAGTCAATCAGACCTTCAGAACATGTTGTGCCTATTATAGCTGCCAAGAGCATTGTCAGACTATCACAAAGCATCTTGCAAAAAAAATTGTGTGACTGTGGAAATACAAATAGAAATACAGGAGCTGTCAACAGCTATAGGTCAAACAGATGGGCTATCAGCTAAATTGAAGTTAAAGTACAGGCAGCATAATTTGTAATACCAAGACTTGGTAAATCTACTCTTCAGTAAAATTTAATTTAGTAAATCCTATACACAAGCCTAAAACAGTGTCATAAAGCCAGTTTATCCTTTCTTACATTTAGAAAAAAAAAATAAAATTTACTCTTTAAGCACTCTTTGATAGAGACACAGCCTTATCTGTAGTTCACATTTATTCATTCTATTGTTTTAATAGCTACAGAGTCATAGATAGCACTGCATTTTCTTTGTTCTTGTAATTTTTGCTGGTTGGATGTTTGGCCTGCAAAAAAGTATGTGTAGATTCACTTCATAAGCCCAGGATATTTTTGTTTTTTTCTTAAATGCAAAAGAGGTAACAATCCTCCCCCATTTTAATGCTGAGTATGTGTTGTGC
>JASSUY010040044.1:0-33643 GCA_032466535.1 Forpus xanthops | reverse complement strand
GGTGTCCCTGCCCATGGCAGGGGGTTGGAACTGGATGATCTTAAGGTCCTTTCCAACCCTAACTATTCTATGATCCTATCTCTCATCTGCAGGGAGCAAAGTGTGGGCAGTTCTGGCCTCCTTCCCAGCAGCCGGCTCTGCACAGTAGCATCCTGAGGGTGTTTCTTTCACATACCTTTGCTATCAGAAGCCCTTGCTCACTCACACTTGTTATAAATACAAAATCAGGGCTTCCTGGATGAAAGGTTTGTTTGGCTTCTTGCCTATGGCAAGAGAGAATTTTCATAGTCTCAGGGAAACTTGGTTATATATCTATACACACATATAGTATAGAAAAAGTGAATATATCGATGTCATGGATAAATGGTATGTACAGTGCTTTGTACATATAAAATTGGGAAGTCAGCATGAGGCAGAAAGAATGTTATTACTGTGTGGGAGAGCAGCATATAGTACCACGGAGAAAGGGAGGACCTTTCCCTATAGGAAGAGTCAGGGTTGATTTTCCTGTTACTCCCAGGGATTTCTGGGTGAGCCTTGGCAAGTTCTTTCACTCCAATCAGAGTACAGTGGCAGCACTGCTCATGTTGGCGCTGTGAAGTGGTCAGGTATTACTGTTAGAGCTTTCTCAGGCCATTAGAGATGCTATTGCTTTTCTTCCTTCTGATAAAACTATTTGGTTTCAGAAGAGGACAGCATTTGAATATTTCTCCTCTGCTTCCGTTTGCCTCTGCCTTCCACTGATAAGACTTTGGTTTTTATGGGATGACTCCCAGTATCCACCAGCAAATCTTAGAGATAACGGTTCTCAGAACAAAGTCATATGGAAAACATGGCACAAGAAATTGTTATATCAGGATTGAATGCTAATGCATGAAGAGAGCATGCTGTGTTCTGCAGAGGCCAATTTTTACTGCAGTAAGCAGTGAGAAGATGTTGCAGGTACATAGTCTGGGAATTAGGAAGTTTTAGCAATACCTCCTTGACAGTAGTCTGGAAAACTGTCTTTTGATACAGGCGTCTCTTGAGCCGGTGCCTGTGCGACCTCAGCTTTCTGAGATCTCCACTTTCCTATGAAAAGACCCTCACAGCTTCAGTATTTGGACTCCCAAAGTTAACATTTTGACTAAATATACTTGAATTGCCTTTAAAAAACACATAGACTTTTTTCTTCACTATGGAGGAGAGTTACAGTGAAGCTGGCTGCAGAGGAGAAATTCAGTAGAGTGCGGAACACAGCAATAATGTCTCCCTGGAGCCCTCCTTTCTTGCAGCTCTCAACCTGCTCCCATAGCAGAGGTGCTTCAGCCCTCTCATAATTTTTGTGGCCCTACTCTGGGCCCTTACCACAGCCTGTCATGCTACTTTGCCATTGTTTCCTTCTGGTTTCCTGACTTGTGGATCTCAGCCTGGGTATGAGGCTATCCATTCTGGCAAATCATGTTTTTTCTACCATATCAGCCACTTTATGATGTTGTCACCCAGCCTAATGCTTTCCTTCTCAGTACTCTTGTGTTGCGCAGCTCTTTGTTGGGTCAAGATATGCCATTTCAAGTACTGCAGATAATGGAGCTCTATCTTGCAGAGTGGGGAGAGTGCTTGTTCTGGAGAGCTGAATGTTTGTTATCTGAATAAATATGGGCTATAGTTTTCCAAATGATTTGGATTTTGAATTGATCAGGCAGTAAAAGAAATACAGTTTCTTCATTTCTCCTCACCTATTTGCTCCCCAGTGACAGAATTTATGGGCAGGTTTCAATCACAGGAAGCACACAGAAGTTTACATGGGTTGAATTTCTGGTTTAACAAAACGTGATGATTTGCTTCATGGCAGCCTGAGCTTTTCTGCAAACAGAACTGGCAGCTACTGAGTGCTGTGTGCTTGCAGGGACAGGAGGCAGAGAACGCCTGTGCAACCCAGAGCCAACATGGCACATGAGGTCAGGCAGAGTAAACTGGTCACCCTCAGTTATGGCGTCAGCTTCCTGATCCAGTGCCAGCTTTGCAGCTTGTCCCTTGATCCCTGTTTAACGATGGACCTCTCCCGTAGTTAATTTTTATGTTTGCCATCATATTCCTTGTTAAATTTTATGCTCTGTAAAACTGTTTACGATTCGTGGTGACCCTTGTGATGCTGCGGCTGCTGTGCAGAGCTGTAGTGCTGAGTGCCAGAGCCACCCAAGGCTGCTGGACACTGAGAGCACGATCATGAAACCTAAAAATCCTGGTGTAAAAACTTCAAACGGGGCAAATATGGAAAATGCTCTAGAAATTCCCGGTCTCTGATACTGACTTTGGTGTTAGGAAAATGCTCTAATACATCACAGAGAACTCCTGTTTCTCTATGGAAAAGAGGTGTTATTTTTTTCACAGGAATTCATTGTAAAAATCTCTGGGAGCTTTGGGAGCTTTCAGGTTCTGGTTTGGCTCATGTCCTCTATCAGATAAAGATAAAAATAGTTTTTCACAACAGTGATAGAGCATAGCTGTAGTTTATTTAAGGTTGCAATAAAATATTACTGAAACTTGAGTGGCTGCAAATTCTTATTTGATGTATACAAAGGCTATTACCTTTGTCTTCGGTTTCAATAGGTTCACAGGCTGAGTTGCTATTATAATTAAAATGAAGTTCTTTTTTTTCTGTTCCAAAAGATGCTGTTAGTTCACCCATAGTTTTTTAGGAGAAGCAGACACATTAATGTTATAACTCAGGCTAACCTCTTGTGTAACAGAAGTCACAGGGCTTCCCTGAGTTTTACATCCATCCCAATAACTTCTGGTTGACCTGGAATGAAAATGCGTGTATGTATACATAAAATTCAATCTTCTTTGAAAGATATGAAGTGATGGAAAAGCTGCTGCATCCCCAGGCAATCTGTTCCAATTTGTTAAAATAAGTTCTCCTAACTCTTCTTCAGACCTTCATTCAGATAAGGTTGGAGTAATTTAAACTGCCTGATTCATCATTCCTTTGCTTGCAAATGTTTTCTCATTGCCAGCAGTTTCAGATGGTGCTCAGGTCACTCTCATACTTAATTTCAAGAACCCATTGGAACTTCTTATTCTCTATAAAGTTTCTGAGGTTTTGTTGCATTTGAAAAATCAGAAGTAAATGATTGGATTCCCTAACAAAATGTGCATAAGAAAACCTGACACATGAAAACAGGACATCTCAGCAACCATCTGAAGGTGAAAAGATGCCAGCTAACCCTAAATCTTGCTATGCAGATGGACAGCAGAAGCATTGCTTGTGATTTTGTTTTTACATCTGTATATAACAGCCACTTCTGGAGACCACACTTGATTTAATTGTGGAATCTCAAACTTCCATCTGTGCTGAGCAGACTCCGGAGTGTTTGTCTCCATCAGGTAAGCTGCCGCTACAGAGCATCTCTCCAGCCTAGTTCCTGAGTGTGTGCAAGCTGCTCCTTGCCATTGCAGTTTCCCCTGAAGTCAGTAAGTGAAACTGCTTGGATTTAATTGGTGATGACACTTAAGTTGTGTTGCACTGACATAGAAGGTATGTATCCTTATATATTAACCATATATCCATATTTTATTTGAACAACCTGGTCTAGTGGATGCTGTCCCTGCCCATGACAGGATGTTGGAACTAGAAGAGCTTCCAACTCAAACCAGTCTGTGATTCTATGATCCAAGGGAGCTGGTGCTACACTAGAACAAATCCTGAGTTTGATCCCACCAACCCCAGTTCCATGCTTTCTGACTGAAGTGGTGTCAGCACAGCTGCTCTCAGTTTACCCATGTGCCAGTGGAAAACACAGCTGGCTCATTGCATTTTATTGCACCGAATATTTTCCTTTCCACTTTTCAGTTCCTTCGGATTCCCTCCACTTTTCTTCTTTGCTTTGTCCCCAGGCTGTCCCCCTGAAGCACTGCAGGACCCTTTCACTTGGCCTCATGCTCATGCTAGCTCTCTCCACCTTTTTTCCCCCACAGTTCAATGCTTTCCTGTAAATCCACATCTGCTGGTCCGTACCTGCCTTGTACCTCCAGGCACTTCACACAACTTCATCCAGTTACCCAGCTGATCTGCTTGCAACAGGAATTTCCTGTGTCTTTTCTCAGCTGGACACATCTCTGATAAAGGGGTAAGAAATGATATCTGCAAGGCAAAAAGGGGTCAGTGTGTTTAGTTGGTCTTCTCCTACTCAGCTTTAACAACCTGAGCATTGGCCATGGACCATGGTAACAACATCTGCCTATTTCTAAAGCTGAGTATATCATGGGAAGACATGGAAACTGGACATAGTGTTTAATAATTAGATTTTCAAATGACAGGGATTTTATTCTGGTGAATCAATGTAGTCTTTCCTTGAGCACCGCAATAACCCACCCACTGAATAAATACTTAAACCTGTAAATTACAGCAAACAAAAGTGACTGGAATTGGTAGACACTTCTGCTCCTTCCACATGAACTACAGAGCAGAGCTACTTATGTTAGCAGTTGCAAGACCTGCCCAGTACCATGACACTGGACAAGCAGTGCTCTTCTTTACCAATCTGGAATGCCAAGGGATGCTCTGATGGAGTGTGGAGGCATCCTGTGGTCTCTGCATAACTGGAAGTGCCATGGAGGTTCTGCAGCCCTCAGCTGATGGTGTTTTATGGAAGTGCTGCCTGTGTCTGCAGCATGATGATGCCCAGGAGATCCAAGTGGTTGCCAACCTAAAGGCAGTTCTGGAGAGGAGCCCAGTGTTGGCTTCCAGTCTTCACCACTGAAGTTGATGCCATCTCCTGAGCTTCAGTGTTTAAATAGTTGCTTAAGGATTTTATTATCCTTCTCTGTGTCTTCCAGTAAAATAGACCCCCTTGGAGATCCCATCCTTTGGCTCTGCAGTCTTGAAACTCGCTCCTGTTCATGGAATTTGACAGCAATGATGCTATGGAATTCAGTGAAGATGCAGTTGCTGTAAATGAGAAGGGAAGTCAACATGGGGTAAAAATTTAGGGAGAATTTTCTCATTTCAAAACAAGTGATAGACTGCTGCATGTCTGGGATCAGGCCAGCCCAGGGTAGACTGAAGGCTGACTCTGCAGAAGTAGTGTGATGGATGGTAATGAATGCTTCTTTACATAAGATTTTCAATTTCCAGAAAGAAACATTTATTACTGCTGAGTGATAGTGTGGTCATTGAGTTCTCATCTGCGATTTCCTAAGCCACTGATAAATCTTAACAGTTCAAATTCTAGCTGCTTGCAATTATCTAAAAGAGCCTTTTCAAAACTGTGCATTTTTGACAGGCTGGGCAGCCTGGCCCATTGTGTCTGCTGGAGCTCTGGTCCAAGCAGAAAGACAAAAGTAAAAGAGGGGAAGGTTGGGCCTGGATGATCTTTAAGAACCCTTCCAATCCAAACCATTCTATGATTCTATGACCTGCCCACTCCTGGAAGGAATGTACCTGCATCAAGGTGACTTGGAGACTTCCTTCCTTTGGACCTCGACACAAATGTTCCAGGCTCCTGAGGTTACCTGGGACTGAGACTAGCTTGATTCCCACAAGACATCAGGTTTTTCCAGGGCAGGTTCTGGGATGTCTGAGTGAGGGAACTTGGCCCTGACCTTTGTAAAGACTGTCTTTTCCAAAGAGGTTTTGGTTGCTGCTCCAAAGCTACAACGCTGCCAGCTCAGGAAATGGAAAGGGAGAAAAAGAAAGCAAAAAAACCTCCACCACGCACTAAATCATAATCTTTAAATCATGAGATTTGGAAAACAAACAAAATTACATTAAGAATTTTTATTCTGTCTTTTGCTTTTTAATCTTCTTACTCTCGTGTGTGAGATTATTGTTCCATCTGAAATGAACCTTAACTGCACACTACTCTGATGGAGACTGGGATGATCCTTTCTTAGGGGAGTTGCCATGCTTTTGTTGTTTGTCTTGACTCTTTTTCTTCCTTTTTCCCACTTCACCCCACCTTTTGTGTTGCAAGACCTACACCGAAGCTACAATATATGCCTGGAGAAGATGATAGAACCCCCACCACACAGAACCACTTCTCACATCTTGTGTTTTCTGAGTATTTTTAAATATAAAATTATCTTGGCTGCAGAAATGTTATACCTCAGTGTAATTGCATAATCAACCATTTTCTAATTGCTAAGAACAAGCATGAGCTCAAAGAGAGCTTTCTGGAACTTAGTGTTGTAACTAGATTTAGAGCCTTTCACTATATCTTAAAACTATTTCTCAAGCATTCAAAGCACTTAAAATAATTAAAAATCATTCTCATTTCTTTATACAGTTTCTGTCAACTGCACAGTGATAGATATTATTCAGTAATTACAATAAATATAAGCTTAATATACACATATATCATTGCAATTAACTGTCCACAGAACTAGAAATAATATATCTTCCTTCTAATTCTCCTTCAAATTAATGGGTTCAGGATTTGTCCCTTGCTTGAGATCCTGCATCTCTCACAATTTATCCCTACCAACAGACAGCACCCAATTTACATGCTCTGATTTAACCCTAAGAGGTGTTTGTCCTCTGGTCACAGGAGGATCCAGGCTCTTCGTGTGCATGGTCAGCCAGTCTTGCTTGGCCTGTGCTGCTGCCTGCAGTGTTGCAGCCTGTACATCAGGTCTCTTCACCATGGCGGTGGATGAAGGAGCCTGAAGCACCTCTACTCCACCAGTGACATGGAAGCTGAGAGCCAGGTCCTCCTGACACTGCTTGATGGGACCAGCACCTTCCTGCAGGACACCTCCATGGAGGTGTGGTTGGCATTGGTGGGAGTGTGAGCAGGAAGCAGTCTCTAAGAAGTCCAGAGAAGGAAACCCAAAGGTGAACTTCACTGTGTAAAGTTGTGCTTCAGCTGAAAGCCTGGTCTGGTGGGGACTTGGGCTTTGTCCTATGACAAGTGATGTTGAAAGAAAAGGTTAAAGTATTCCTCTCCTGTGAGAGGATAAAGCAGCTTCTTTCTGACCAGGGATGGAAGATGTGGCTGGATGTAGGCTGCCTATGAGCTCTTATAAGTGTGGAACCCCACAGCAAAGGGTTTGAGGTGCTTTTGTACCACCATACTCATGCTGGTCTGGTGGGCTCATGTTTCACCATGAACAGAAGCAGCTGGAGAGCTTGTGAAGAACAGTGTTACAATGGCCACTGCAGAGCAACCCAAACAAGAGGTATGAGATAAATGCAGATCAGGAAATAGACATCTCAAGCCCTTCACCTATCTGAGTTGCAGTCTCCAGCTCCAGCACGTCTGTCTGAGATAGCCTGTAGCAGTATCAACCTTTGTCTGGTACAAGAGAAGTGAGGCAGTCAAACAAGCTCTAGGCACATTGATTATTACATCCTAGTCTTTGGTCTGTCAGCTGGGTTTGTCTTCTATTTTGCAGGTATGGAAACAGATACTGCTCTATGGGTGCATTCCTACCTCCCTCTTCCAACATCTGCTGTGACTCTGTCATAGAATGGTTTGGGTTGGAAGGGACCACAACATCTGAAATAGACAGGTTTGGGGTTTAATTTGATTGAGGGGGAAGGAGAGGGGGCTCCTGATACTTTTATTCAGCTGGCTCAAGAGCTCATGTTAACATTTGCTTTTTAAAACACAGCATTGGCCTGTGTGTAAAATGAGCTTTGAAGTGTGGAGCTGACAAAGCCCAAGGGAAAGCAGGTCTTTTATTAACAACTGCACTTCAGGAACCTGATTCTGATGTTTAGTGAAAACTGTTTTCTGTGTGATCAAAAGGCATTGCTGAGCTAAGGCATTCACTGGCCATGTCAGGAGGCTTCAGTGCCCATTTTCCCTCCAGCTTCCCTTCTGCACAGTGCCTGGAACACAAGGTGGGGTAGGAGAGGATCAGCCTATAGCAATTGTCACTGTTGGGTCCCCATGAACACCTCCCTGTGCATTGGAACTCCTTGTGTGGCACTAGTGACAAGGCAGTCGTTCTGGGTTTTGGCTGTTTGTTTCTATTTTGTGTCTTTTTGGGGCTGATTTGTGGGGTTTTTTTTTTGGATGGTCGTGCTGCTTTTAGTGTTTCGGTGACTTGGGTTTCAGTGGCATGTTGGCTTCTGGTTCTTCAAAGGGGCATTTAGGTGAGATTCAAAGAAGCCACATTATTGTGTTATACACATATACCTCTGCAGCTTCATTTTCAATATATCTATACAATAGCAGGGGGATCCATTCCTGTCTTTAATCCGTCTTGCACAAATGGAGAATTATCTGAGAGATACGGGCCTACAGCTCTCTTCTCCCTCTCATTCCACAAGTGCTCTGCATCCTTGCTCCCGTGTGCTACTTTTGCTTGACAGGGACCCAAAATAACACTGATTGTACAAAATACACTGATTGCCCCCAAAGTACACTGATCGTACTGTGCTGAGCAGAGAGTCCCCATCTCCTGCAGAAGGTTATTCCTGTAAGGAGGGCTGGAAGTGGTAGACTGCTAGAGAATGGTCACAGATCTTGATGTTCTTGTTGTTTGTTTGAGTCTTCAAATCAAATCCTGCTGAGGGTGACAGTGATATGACAAGGACATCATGGCCATTCTCACTATGAAGCCATGGGCTGGTCTCCAAAAAGTCCTGTAGGTGATGGTTATAATGTTCTCCCCAGTGATGGTGTGGGTTTGAAATGGTGGCAATAATTGCAATAGAAATGCTGTTAATTGTCTAAGTCTTCCCTGTGAGTCTGCAGTTATGATGATGAGGAAGAACTGGACCTCTGGATTAAAGGCAGTGGCAGACCACAACAGTGTGGTTCATCTTGCTGATGTGGCAGAGGCTGGCAGTGTAGCTTGTTTGGCTTTATCTGGTATCACTGTATCTGAAGGGAAAGTGGCATAAGGAACAAATGTGCTTCCCAAGACCCAGGCCATGGTGAACAGTTTAGAGATCTTTCTGCCAAGTAGAAAGTTACAAGCCCATGGGATCTCCACAAAGTAAATAACCAGAGCAAGCAGGAGATGTGGCACCTAACTGAGAAAGTTGGGACTGTTCAGCCTGGAGAAGCAAAGCTGCGTGGAGACCTCAGAGCAGCTTCCAGTGTCTGAAGGGGACTACAAGGATGCTGGAGAGGGACTCTTCATCAGGGACTGCAGTGATAGGACAAGAGGTGATGGGTTCAAACTGAAACAGGAGAAGTTCAGGTTGGAGATAAGGAAGAAGTTCTTCTCTGTGAGGGTGCTGAGGCACTGACACAGGGTGCCCATAGAAGATGTGGCTGCCCCTTCCCTGGCAGTGTTCAAGACCCAGTTAGACAGGGCTTGGAGCAAGCTGCTCTAGTGGAAGGTGTCCCTGCCCATGGCAGGGATTGGAACTGGATGAGCTTTAAGGTCCCTTCCAACACAAACCAGGCCGGGATTCTATGATCTTCTTGTATTTTTAAGATTATCCTCTGAATAAATAAGACATAGTCCCAGTGCTCAGGAGTCCTTGGACCAAACACTGACATTTCCATCCACAGCCCTGGACCTTACACCAGCCAACTGCTCTCCTTGCAAGGGTCTCCACACTTCACAAAATCCTTACGACCATGGTGGGTAAAATGACTTGTCTGAGGCTAGAGAAAGAGGTCAGGGTCAGTGCTGTGATTAGGCATTTTCAATTCTTGGCTTTGAGATTTGAGGATCTGAGAATGCCTGATACAGAGTGAAATATGAGCAGCCTGAATTTTTCATGTTGCAGTTCAAGTATATTTGGGCTAGATTCATCAAAGGAATAACTGGGAGAGAGATTTTTCATTTGTAGAATCCTAATGAATACATGACACTGCTATTCATTATTTATCTGCTTCACATTTTAATTAATTGTTCTATTGGCCATTTCTGGGTTTTTTCTATATTTATAGCAAGCCATCACTTCAAAAGCATTGAATCATGGTGCTGTTTGTTACCTTCCTAAAATGTCCTTAATATTAGGACGGACTGAATTTTGCTCTAACTTTTAAGTACATAAATGAAGGAGAGGAATTTAATCTGTTTTTCTATTCCTTTGCGTCCTGTCAAAAGTTGGTGATTTTCCTTTCCCCAAATGCGTGTACGGTGCTTCTGACATAAATTAGCCAAGGGAGCTGCTGTTCCTTGTGCAGGAAGGAACCACTAGAGGACACCAACAGACGACTCATAAAGCAAAGTGGAATGGCCAGAAACAGAGAAACTGGGGAAAACTAAAAAGAGGAGGGATAGGGAAATGCTGTTTCCTACTATTTCTGGGGGATGGATGGGGCTAATGCAGCACCTCCTTATTGCCAGGCAGCAGACATAGGCTGGGAATGCATAAATCCTTGCAGCTCCTCTTCATCCTTCTTTCTGATGGTGCTCGACCAGATCTGCCTGGAGGAGCTTCTCCTGTAAGCTCTGTGGAGCTGCTGTCATGGCCTTGGAGAGGCTTCAGGGCCCTGTTGTAGGGGAGGGGTGCAGGTGAGGTGACATTTCTCACCATGTCAGGGCTTGGAGCAAGCTGCTCTAATGGAAGGTGTCCCTGTCCGTGGCAGCAGTTGGAAGTGGATGAGCTTTAAGGTCCCTTCCAACACAAACCAAGCTGGGATTGTATTTGCATCCTTGCCCACCCCTTCATCACTGGGCTTCAGTGATTTCTGCAGGATGGCCTTTCCAGCACGGTTCCAGTTGCAACAGGGTTTTGTGTTTGGTCTTTGCCTTCCCTGTGTTATTCTCTGTATTGAACAGCTAAACCTCCAAATGCCAGGGATTGCAGGGAATGAAAAGCATTAAGGAAAATGCTCCATTTGCCTCTAAAATGATTTTTTAAATGGCTTTGATTTTGCTTCTGAAAACCGAAATCACAGACACCCAAATGTACCTGCCGCAGGGGTGTGATTCCTGTGAGAACCTTTGCATGGGCTGTGCCAAGCCTGAGGACATGTTTCTAAATCATTTCACCCAAAACTACCCGTAAGTCTTTCTCCAGATTTCCACCACCATGGCAAAACCCCCAAACATATGGGATGGTTATTGATTGCATCTTGAAAAGAACTTATAACCAAGCAAGCAGCCTTTGCTGTTAAAGCATTTTTCAGGTCCAAAGCTGAATAGACAACAGAGCTAAAAAATGGTAATTCCTGAGATTTCCAAGGTGGAACTTTTCCACTCTCTCTTTAACATTTTCAAACAAGTGAAACTTTTCCTTATGGGAATGAAAGGAGTTTGGAGAGCATTCAGGTGGATTCCTGGTGAACCTGGTGGAACAGTGTGGCTAGAAAACAAGAATTCTTTTCCTCATTCTCAGTAGAAGGTTGAAATGGTGTGTTTTTTCCTGGTTGTATCATAGACAAGGAGTGAATACTTCCTTCACTAATGCCCATCTCTTCAGTGTGCCTTATGGAGATGAAAAATTGGCCTGGCCAAAAACGATTTATAGAAAACTTCCTTTAATGGAAAAATGGGGATTCTCCTTTCCCTAAGGATGGTGTTCACTTTCACTGGGAACAATCCTACCTCTCTTTAACTCAAATCAGAACTGGGGCAAAGCACATCCTTTAGACATGGCCTTCAGAGGAGCACTGGTAACTTCCCTGCTGGGCTGGTGAGTGGCACCTTGCTCTGCAGGTACAAAATCTTCACATATACAGTTTATTGCCTGCTTTTACAAGGCGTGTTTTCAGACTCAGTGCAGCATCTCTGCTTACACCTCAGCTGGGGAAAGCGCAAACCCAGCCCTTTACCCTCTAGCCATGGAGACTCTGTGAGGGCTGGAGCAGCTCTGCTCTAGAGCCAGGCTGAGAGAGCTGGGTTGGTGAGCCTGGACAAGAGAAGGCTCCTGAAGGGGAGAACTTAGAGCAGCTCCAGTGCCTAAAGGGGCTACAGGAAACCTGGAGAGGGGCTTTGGACAAGGGCTATAGGGACAGGATGAGGAGAATGGCTTTAACCTGCCAGAGGGGAGACTGAGATGAGCTCTTAGGCAAAAGCTCTTCCCTGTGAGGGTGCTGAGGCGCTGGCACAGGGTGCCCAGAGAAGCTGTGGCTGCCCCATTGCTGGCAGTGTTCAAGGCCAGGTTGGACACAGGGGCTTGGAGCAAGCTGCTCTAGCGGAAGGTGTCCCTGCCTGTGGCAGAGGGTTGGAGCTGGATGAGGTTTAAGGTCCCTTCTAACACAAGCCAGGCTGGGATTCTGTGAAAAACAGCCTCAGTTTGGGCTCTGCCCCAAGGAGGTTCCATGGCATTGAGCCGCTGTTTTAACTGAGCCTTTTAAACTGAGGTTTTTCTTTATTTCTTGTTTTCAGCCACGCTATAACCGTGGCTCTCTACCAGTGCTGCTTTGCAGCCTGACCCAGCCCACGACAATGCCAACCCCAGCCTGCGCCTGAGCCGCAGCTGCGGCTTTCCGAGCAGCTCATTCTGCTCCGTCCTCCCGTAACCAGTCACCAGAGGGGGACAAAGCCCCACGCAAGGCAAGTGCAGGACTTGACCCTCCTTCCCACGCCGAAGAGCTCCCTCCAAGAGCCCGCTAAGCAAAGCTCTGGGATCCCCGGTCCCCAGCTGCACCCGTGAGTGCCCCAAGCACTGGGGGTGAAGCTGGCCGCAGGCTGGCCATGCTGCAGGGACCAGCTTTATCCTCCTTTGCTATTTCATGGCACTGCTGTCCCTTTGGTATAGGAAAAGGTGCGTGTGCTCTTAAAAGCACACCAGCCCTTAAAACAGCTGTAGATTTGCTGGGGTAAAGCAGATTGAGCTCATCTTGCAAACTCAGTGTCAGAACTGCTGGTTTTCTCTTTCACTGCAACAAAAAGCTGTTTAAATGCTAGTGTTCATGTGTATAAAGATATCTGCTCCCCCCAGCTTTGGTCTGATTCCCTGAAAGCTGGAACACAGCTGATGCCCAAGTATTTAAGTTAGAATCACCCATCCAGGAGAAAAATTTGGAACCTACGGCACTGAAAATGAGAGGAGAAGCAGATTTGATGAGTGCTCGGCTTTTTCAATAGCTGGCTCTGCCTGATTGGAACCTGTAGGGAAAACAAACACAATTATTTGTGTGAGATTGAATTTCATTTCCCACAGAAAATATGAAACCTGTCACCTACATCTTGCTGTAAGCCAGTCACGGGCTGGAGGATGCTCCAGCATTGGTGCTGGTGAGTACTGACAGGGGCAGCCAGACCTGAGCTGGGATGTATGCAGAGGTACCTGTGTCCTGCCCCACTGCCTTGTGTGACCCCTAAACTGTGTGTCACCCATGTGGCAGCACTCTTCTGCCTCCCAACAAGCATGGAGATGGCAAAGCAGGTTCCTCAAAGGGGAAGCTCATTCCATCCCTGAAGGTTTGTACTGCAGGCTGCAAGCCTGGAGCTGGTGCTGGGCCAGCCAGGGCTGATAGAAGGAAATCTGAGAGACCTTAAGATGTACAAATAATACATAGCAGGAGTCCTCTGCCTCGGTGCTGGCCCGCTTGCTGCGGAATGGTGTTTCCTCTGGCTTCCCAGCCAGTCCCTTGCTCAGATCCTGCTGTCCTTGGAGAATCAGTCTTAATGCCGCAAGCTGGGAGCTTGTGTCAGTGTCTGAAGTGAGGTGAGTGAGAGCCCCAGCATCATCTGTTCACACTGTGAACCTCCTCATCTGCCATCGAGCATGGTGGGGGATGGTCCCACCTCTGTGGGTGCAGCCACTGTGCTCAGCCCCAGCTGAACCTGTGCAGCAGTTGGCCATTGACTTAGGGAATCAAGGAATCAGGAAGACAGGAGAGACTGGAAAGCTAATGAGGGTTTGTTCTGGCAGAGCTGAAGAGTGCATTTAAATATTGCCAAGCCACAAAGTCATGCCCCTGGCACTGTTTGCTCCCTGCATGGTGGTCCTGGTGCCAGGGATGGAGTGTATGGGATGGGGCATGCAGTTCCCCGCAGCCCATCCTGAGCAGCTGCATCCCGCAGACCTGGAGCAAGGTCCCAAGGGTCACAGCCAGAGGGTATCCTTTGCTGCAGAGAGGAGTTTAAGATGGAGGTGTTGAATAGAAGACCAACTGTGCTGATATGCAAGACTCTTCCTCCTCCTTAAGCCATTTAATTGTAATTACTGTGCAAACAGAAGGCCTGGGTAATTATTATGTGGTTTTGTGGGTGTAAATTTCACATGTCGTTCCCATGCGAGGGAAGACTTTTTCTGTTGAGTTTTCCTCCTTAACTCACTGCTTTCAGTTTCTCTCTGGGTTCAGTATGGGTAGTCAATAGTCACCTGAGTGGGAAATAGCCCTGGGCACCAGTGGCAGGGACTGGCACTGCTCTGAGGCAAACCTAGTTTGCTGGAGGGGCTGGGGAGAGCAGCAAATGCTTTTGCAGGTGCAGACTGTGACCCAGCACAGGAGAAGGGATGCCAGGTGCAGTCAATAGGTCTCACAAGGCATCTGACAGCCTTCTTGTCCCCACCTAACCCATGGTGGTTAATGAGATCCAAGGGGACACTCAAGCTAACAAATCCACAGTTCAGTGCTGGGGGTTAGACAAGGCTCCTAAGGGAGAGCAGCAATGGTTTCACTTCTCCAGAGCTCATTGAACCGAAACACCAGTCTCTCTGTCTCAAGTTAGCACAGAACAATGGTGCAAATGAATCTCAGGGACATTCCTTTGCATTTTTATATTAGGCTGTCCAGCTCTTCCAGATAAACTGAGCCCAGTGCTGAGCAGCTGATTTTCTGCTGGTTGGATAAAGATGCTGTCTGAAGCAGTTTCATCTGTTCAGTTTATCCTTTATTTCCCACACGTACACTCCACAGCATAACATGTCCTGCTGAGAGTTAAACCTGTCAGTGCTTTTTGATTTACTTCCACTGCAATATCTGATGCTTACCTCCAAGTCCTGCAACATCCCAAATCTGCTGGGCTTTTCCTCTCTGGGCACAACCTCTCCGAGGTCTGTGTGGAAAGCTGGAGGTGTGTTTTTGTGCCCACAAAGACCCCAATATTCTCTGGAGTGTCAAAGGGGCCTTGACTTGCTCTTGGCATGTGTGTAAGCACACTGCCTCCTGCATTTGGAAGGACTCACTGTGGAAATTATTAGGTTGAGTAGGGTTGGGGGCAATTAATGTGGAAGGGAATATGCTTTTCTTTCTCTTGTTTTCTTTCTTGAAGTCCACTGGATCCATTTGGTCTTTAAACTGGGGAGGAGATGAGTGGAAAATTAAGATGTAGAAAAGAAAGCCCCAGCCATTCATATTTCCAACAGGGAAAGCATCTTTACTGTGCTAAAACTTTCCATAGTATCCCCATGGGTCCTGAGGATGCTCTGTGTATGCTGCCTCTACAATACTACTTGAGCTGGTGGTGCTTTGACTGCAGGGGAAGGGTGTTTCTAAAATGTGATGATTTCATGCCTAAACCTTGCCTTGTAGCTATGAGGTTCAGGGTGGTTTTTGACTTTGGGCAGGTACTTTGATTCAGTCAAGGTTACTTTTCTCGGTGTAGAAGTGCATCATGCTGAGAGCTGAGAGAAGCGCAGGGATCCTTCCTTACAGAAAACACGGATCAGGAGGGGAGCATCCTAAAGATCTGTACTCTGTCTGCTTCTAGTCATTGCCATTGTGAGTGGAAAAGGAACACATATAGCCCATCCTGTTATCCCTCTGAGTGACACTGCTGTGGATTTACCATCACTGAAGGAGAAGGTAAGCACTTGCAGGGCTCTTTGCATGTCCATGTGGAAATGGTGCTCAGCCAACAGTGACCTGCTCTTTAGTGACCTCATCTGTGAGAGGTACTTGTGTGTGTGGGGAAGCACCCAAATTATTCACTTGATAATGGGAAAACTGCTCTCAACAAGTGGTTATGAAGAGAAGAATGAGGAGGAAGATGACAATACTTGGTTCGATAACAGAGTATAAGCTATTTTCTTTTCTGAGGAAAGCACATGAGATTTTCAATCAGGAGGAGAAGCTGGGGCCTGGATATTTTGCTAATGTCAATCAATTTTATTGAGTTGAACAGAATTAATGATTTCCTGCGATTTTAAAAATAACTCCTCTGACTGAGCATTTTTAATTTGAACTTTAAAAATATCTTTTGGACCTTCTTTTCAAAATCAAGAGAACATTTGGAAGAGCATCTTCTCATCAGCTCCCATTTAATAGATGTGTATTTTTCTAAGGGATGATTGCATCCAACTTTCCTAATGAGCTCCAGAGATTGGACACGGCCAAGAAAAATGCCTGGCTTAGGCCCTGCTTGCTTTTGTTTCTTCCATCTGTGGAGTAAGTGAAGAATCAATTTTATAGGTGACAGGATGAGATGGTGAAGAGAATGTGACACTGATCTAAAGAAAGCTCCTGGTCTTACGCAACAGGCTTACATCAATTGGTGTGACCTGTCCTGTGTCTTAATCTGCCCTGATATGTTTGAAAATTTACTTGTAATATTTAGATGCCATTATTTCCATGGTTTTGGGATTTCCTTCTGGCTTGTTCTGGGTTTGAACTTCCCCAAGATCCAAAGTTTGTGAGGAGTTTGGGCTGGGAGACTCACTGGGGGGAAGCAGAAGGGCTTTGTGTTGTATCTGTGTCGGTTGAATATAAGTTCAAAGCTCTGTTGTTCAATGCCTTGGAAAATAACTGGTGACAAAAGAGACTGGGAGTTTGGATAAGAGTTAAACTGAATGTTTGTCCTGAACCAACAGTGCACTTGAGCTATTGAGGAGATCCAAAGTGTGGCACTCATTTTTTAAATAGCTTTTCTATTTTCTCCATCTCCTACAGTTCTCTGTGCTGATGCTTGACACAGGCACTAAACCAAGCAATGGTCCCAAACATCCACAGTCCATTTGTCTCCTTTGTTATGACAAAATACCACAGGAGTTACAAGCACCATGTGTGGCTCAAAGCCTCTGGAGAGACTTCTATAACTTGTCAGGAAAAGGATAACTCCATAGAGCTGCTTATGTCAGGGACGGACCTGAGCTGAAACGTTGATATTGCCTCAGCCTCTAAGAGCACATAAGTTCAGCTTTAAGCACGTGCTTCCATTCACCAGGTTGGGCAAACCCCTTCAAGTCAGTTTAATTAACCACGTAGCAGTGCACCCCTGAGCCCCTGGGAATCCCTGAATTACATGCTGCAGTCCCAGGTCTGTATCTCTGAGCCTTCTTGCTTTGGTGAATTGCAGTTTATTCCTCTTGGACCAAATTCTTGTGCCTTCCTCCTTGGAGGCGATTCCCATAGTTCCTGTGTAATTAGATTAGCTCTAACTAGACCTACCTATATCAGACAGAATAAATTTTCCTAACCTCCCCAGATCCCATTGAAAATGCCTGTGGTCCCTCCATATGGGAGCTCATGCTCAGCAGAGACCACAGTGACAGAAAATAGCCTTTTTAGAATAAGGAGATCTATAGCATTAAAAGCAGGAATACTGAAGTTCAGACAAGAATATGTGCTAAATAAGTGGGCTCGGGTTTTGCTTGTATTATCTGAATCCAGTTTATACAGTCCAGAAGCTGGGAGGTACTGAAATGGCTGGTTCCTCATTGCCTCTTAGTATTTATTTATTTATTTAGAAGACACCAGAAAAATCACTGCATTTTCTGACAAACCTGCCAAAGGAATTTGCTCGGTAGGCACAAATAATGAGCAGTGTGGGGACGTGGCTGACAGATGATAGTCTTACATGTTTGTAAGCAACTCAAAATCCATTACTGAGTGATCAAAATTAGGTAAGAGCCTAAGGAAACACTGAAGCAGGGTCTGAAGGCTAAGATATCAATTGTGACATGCTACCTAGTAATCAGCTACAAGAAAACACACCTTGCTCAGGTTGTATTTCTCGTTAGCACAGAGTGTGAAAATGAAATAATTAGCATATTTATGGCAAATAAAATATTATGCTTTCAAGCAAGAGCCTGTCCTTATTTAATGCCCTGCTTCGCATTTAGAGTAGCTGCAGAGGCACATCCTGTCCGTGCTCAGTAGAGCCAGCTTCATGACTTAAAGGTTGAGAATAATTCATCAGACAAATTCATGTCCATAATCTGCATTCAGATCATGACTTTTACCAAGCAGCTTTTTCCAGACCTCAGAGCTCTCAGCTGATGCTGGGCAGAGACAAGAGAAGCCCAGGGTAACTTTTCTCCCATCTCCTCCCCTCCATCAGGATTCTTCATTTTGGGAGCAGGGCAGGAAAGCCTCAGCCCAGGGATGTTTCAGACATGCCTGCGTCTTAATGATCAGATGAGAGGGAACTGCTCCAAGAGCCTGCCCCCAGTTCAGGGCACTGCTGATGACTCTGGTCACTCTTCCTGGGCTGAGGTGGATCCATCCAGGCAGTGGACAGTGGTGGAGTTGCATTAACTTTTTTCTCACTGTTTCTGGACTCTGAGGCAGGGCAGCCTGTCCTGGTAAGGCAAGTCCACATACATTTATTCACTGCAACAGCTGGCTGCTTATGCCAGCACTAACCTGATAGGGGAAACATCAATGAAGCAGCTCCCTGCTGATGGCAGCTCTCAGCATGTGATCTGGACTCATTTTGCACACCTTAGTGCATTGAAGAGAACAGGATAAAATCAAATAGTGTCAGGAGCATGGGCAGAAGCTTAGAGAAGCACAGATAAGAGCTACAAGGGGTTGTAAGCTTCAACCACTTACTTATCCCTCAACCAGTTTTACTCATCATGCCAAAAATTAAAAGGAATTAAAGAAGCCAGAAAGCAACAGGGGTGTAAAGTGTCAGGAGCAAAAATGGGCTGAGAGATTTCCATTTAACAAATATTGTATCTTAATATTAGATGAGTTTGGTGTCGGTGATTCCAAAAGTGAACTTTGGCATTTTTAGTATGAAATATTTACGTTCTCCCTCATTTGCTTTCAGCGGTTTCTTAGGGCTTTTTACTCCTCTCATACAGAATTCTTATGGGTTCTGCAATGTTCTTAGTTTGTTCTTGTGGTTTAGATGGTAAGTAGAATTCATATAGAGTTCTGTATGCTGCTGTGGGAGTGGGGCTCTCCTGTAGTTCCTCAGTTTCTCTGGCTCCTCTGGGTGAGGGAAAACTTGAGAGGCTACAAGCCCTGGTGTTGCTGTGGCAGGGGCCAGTTGGTTTAGCTCAGGAGACCTCAGGTCATAGAATCATAGAATAGTTAGGGTTGGAAAGGACCTTAAGATCATCTAGTTCCAACCCCCCTGCTATGGGCAGGGATACCTCCTGCTAAACTATCTTGCCCAAACCTCTGTCCAGCCTGGCCTTGAACACTGCCAAGGATGGAGCATTCACAACTTCCCTGGACAACCATTCCAGTGCCTCATGACCCTCACAGTAAAGAATTTCTTCCTCATATCCAAACTAAGCTTCACATTTTTATGTCTGATCCCTTTACCCCTCATCCTCTCACTACAGTCCCTAATGAAGAGTCCATCAGCAGCATCCTTATAGGCCCCCTTCAGATACTGGAAGGCTGCTATGAGGTCTCCACGCAGCCTTCCCTTCTCCAGGTTGAACAGCCCCAACTTCCTCAGTCTATCTTCATACAAGAGGTGCTCCAGCCCCTGGTCACCCAATGAATGGCATTGCTTATGCATCTTTAGACTCCTCTCTAATAAATATGTGTGACTCTTTAAAACCGATGTCAAAAGTATGTGACATTTGTCCAAAATAACTGGCAATGAGAGAAAAAAAAATATTCCAAGCAAACATTCTTTTCCAGTTCTTCACATGGACCAGTTGAACTTGTCGAGTTCTCTTGCTTTAGTTTGAGGGGAGCAAGAAACCAGTCGCAAGCTGAAAAAAATGCAATTAAGATACACAAGGAGGACTGTAGGTACTCTGCAGCCAGTGCAAAATAAGCAGAAAACCCCAGTCCTGGGGTTGGATGAGATGCAGGGTCTACACCTGACTTTACTTTTACCCCTCTGAGGAAGGCATGGCCTCAGTTTCCCTATCTGTAAAATGAGGGACTAGCAATGATGTATCATTGTAAGAGTTGATGAGAAGCTTAAAGCAAAAGATGTGCAGAGAACATGTATGAAGGAATACTGAAAGGGTTCCAGCATTCAGCAGTGTACAGTGAGCTGTATTTGCTGCCTCATCTTGTTTGCTCTTTCATCAGGCCACTGAACAAAAGCTCATGAAGGGGGAAGACCTCATATCTTTTTACAGGGTATTACAGAGCCAATGAACCTGTAGAAGGTTTGGGGTGCAACATGTGGCAGCGTTAGGTTCTTCCTATTGGGGCTTTTATGAGGGTTGCAAAAGCAAAGCCATGGCTAGATGGGGCTTTCATTGTTTCATTAATTATTTTATGTATTTTAGGCTGCAATAGAATTAACATGATTAATTTTCCCATTCCACCATCTGCTTCAGACTTCATCTCAGAGGGCTCCCAATGGGCACAGCACACAAAACCCTTTAAAATGATCCTTTCCGCATTTCCCAAGCTCAACAGCCTGCTAATGAGGCCAGTAAATGTAGATGATGGGCCTGCATGATCTAGAGGGGCATTAGGGTTATGCTGAGCTGACCTGTTTATTCCCACTTGGCAATTTCATCACAGTGTTCTTTGTCTCAGAAATATTTGTGCATTTAAGCTTTTACAGACAGATTAAGGCCAGAAGCATTCAGCCATGAAACTTCCACCTTGGGCTCAGGAGCACAAGGTGCTCCACTGCTCTCCATCGTGTTGCCCTCATGTGTTGAGCTGGAAACACTGAGGAGCTCTGGTGAGCTCTTCATAACTGATGTGAAGGTAAGTGCAGATCTCCTACTGGCATTCAAAGGGTTACTTGTAAAGAGTTTACATGTCTTGACTGTCAAGTCTCTGTCTCCATGCATTTCCCACTCTTCGTATCTCTTGGGTGCAAGGTTTCCTGCTTTCAGTCTTTGCCTACCAGGCTTGAACTCCACTGAAGCCTCTATCAAACATCGCTGTGTTGCTTCTCAGTGCATTGCATGTATGCCCACCTTCCCTGCGAGGAGGAGAAGGATTAAAAAGCTAAAGTATTTAACCTGCCTCTCAAACAGTATTATTCCTGGCAGATGAGTGGCTGAGCAGCACTTTGCAAGGTTCCCTGTGAATAATACATAGGATGGTCAGTCTTGGCACAGAGCATTACTCCAACTGTAGAATAATTCACATGCCTGAAGGAAAAAAAGATGCACATCTTAATTATTTTCATTTTCTGTAAGTGATAGAATCAAAGAACTCTTTGAGTCTAAAGGTTAGAAAAGACCTTACAGATTATCTAGTCCAACTGTTGCCCAGCACTGCCAAAGCCATCACTAACTCATGTCATCAAGGGGGTCATCTACATGGTGTGTGAGTACTTCCAGGAACAGTGACTCCACGCTTCCCTAGGAAGCCACTTCCATACCCAATGACCCTTTCAGAGCAAAAGAGATTGGTTGATGGTCAAGCTCAAGCAGTTGCAGCTCTGCCTGTTGGGACCATGGCTGCTGCCTGGGGCAGGGCAGAAGTGCACAGACCTCATGGGCTGGGAGTCACTGGCTGTGCCAGCACGTCGGCACATGACTGTGCACAGAAATATGTGCAGATAGATTTCTTGCTGTTGGTGAAGTTGGATCATAACACGACACTGGGACTGCACCTAACTCAGACCCTGGCATGGTGCGACCGGGGTGAAGATGAATGTGTGGCTGCCCTCATCTCCTCCCTCTAGGTTTGGTTTGCAGTTCAGAAGACAGATGGACAGCCATGCACACAAACACACTCAGATTTCTCCCCACAGAATGATGTCATTCTAGGGTTTTTTTATATTCAGGGTAAAATATCATAATAGCACCATTTCCTTCAAGCAAGAAAATAGTTGAGCAGATCTTATAAAAACCCTCTGAGCCTATTACATGGCTGGGAATTGGACACCTCTTTGTTTCGTTGAAAAGAGCTGCTTTTCTCACCATAAAAAATATCATATTTTGGCTGAAATACAATTTTTTTTTCCTGTATTTTGTAAAGAGATGCATAAAGGACTCAATATTCTCAGTTTTGATTGTATCTAGAAAGTCTTAGGTTTCTATTTTGACCTACTGACATCATATAAATTAAAACAAGCAAACAAAAAAAAACAAACCCTCCAGCTTTTTACTTGTAGAAGCTTTTACTTACTCTTTCCTCAGTGGCTTTTTACTCACCCTGGTAGTCCACCTGGTAACAGAAGTGATTATAAGTGTGCTTGAAAACTACATCATCCCACACTTCACAAATACACACATACCTCTCAAGGTTGGAAAAAAGCATTTTGATTACTGATTTGTTAATACTAACACAAATGAGTCACAAAAATCTTGCTGCACAATCTGTGAGTCAAAGAGAGTCTGTCCATTGACTTACTGCACTTTGGATCAAGCATTTGATATGCAGAAACATAAGAGATGGAGAGATGCAGCTCATCTGAGGGATCCCATGTGCAACAGACATCTATGAGAGGCAGCAGAAGGCTGTGGCAGCCAGATAGGTAAATAGAGAGGGTGGATTGTGTGGCTTTAACATATGGCCACAAGGGCGTTGGAGTGAGACCTTTAATTTCACATTAGGATTCTTCTCGTATTTGCTAGATAGAACAATATTAACCTTTTGAATTTATTTAGAAACTCATTAGTGCTTTTTCTATAGTCCATTCTTTTCCTGATTAGCTTTCCTCATTACAATTCAAATTTCTTTCTGCTACATTTACCACATTGTCCTGCTTTCTCTCATCTCTATTGTTGCTCAGCTTAATTTATTAAAGCAATGAAAAAGGAAGGGGGGATCAGTTGACATAGCTGCCTTCCCACTCCTTGGTGCTTGGGAGGAAAAGAGAAGAAGGGAGACACCCATGAGCTTGCCTTCTCTTGCTGGGCTGGAGGCATGGTGGCAGCAGCTTCTATACAAGGCAAGCATGGTTCACAGCGGCAGCATAAGGTAGAAGACCTTCTGAATGTGTTTTAGTCTGTGCCCAAAGCTGCCAGCAAGGCACTGAAGTAGTGGGTGAAGACAGCTGCCTTCACACATGCCTCCAGTGACTTTCACTTCCTATGTGGCTTTAGCCTGTGGGGCTTGACTTTTCTGCTTTTTCATGTGAGTTGTTGCTCAAGGGTTTTCAAATGGAATTCCCTCTGAAAGTTCAGTGTCCTCATCACATCCTGGAAACTTACACAGTCCTCATCTCCCAACTCCTCTGGCATCCTGTTTCCAAGGTTATTCTAAAAACCATGGCTATGCCTTTAGTCATGTTTCTTAGTAGCTTACAGAGGTGCTTTAGCCCCTGATCATTCTTGTGTGTGTACTTAGTATCAATATGGAAGCCTGGGAGTTGCTGTAATTGCTCCGGACTTCACACATCTCCAGTGCAATATGAATTGACATTTCGGTCAGTTGAGCAATGTATCTATATCCCGTGTGCTTGTGATTAAAGATGCATATGCTTTTGCCAAGAGATGATTAAATTCAGCCAGATGATTGAATCGTCCATGTCGCTGTGATTCTCTGGTTATTGGTGGAGTTTAACATCTCACCAATGGGAATGAATGGGTTTTCACAGGAGGAGCTGTAAAACAGGGAAGTGCCAAAGTATTTTATTTGAGGCACAGAGGAATTAGCTCCCTCAGCAAAGGTTAGGGAGAGAGGCTTGGCAGAGCCACAAAAATAATATGAATTCCTGAGTTTCTACTCCAATGCCTTAATCATAAAATCATGTTTTCTCTGAATTCTTTTCTGTCTGTGGTAATTATAGTTTTGGCTGGTTTCTCTCCTTTATAAAAACTTGTCTTTCACACATCTTGTACGACTAAAAAAGAAGAAGATAAAACAATCATAATTTTCCAAGTGTATAATTCTGGACTCCAGCAGAGGCTTAAAACAAGTGAGGTAATTATTCCACTTGGTTCAGCACCATTTGGAGCATTAGGCTCTTTTGTGAATTGGAGTTTTAAAATAAGACACATGAACCGGAAAAAGTTCAATGAGCAACATGTTAAATAAAGTAAATGCTTGCAAATATCAGCCGAAAGAGAAAAGGAGCTGGCTGTGAGCCTTTGGCATGAAGGTGATTGGAGGAAGACAGGAAAGATCAGTGATGTTGAGGGAAAGTTAAACAAATAAAAAGCAAAAAGAAAGATTTGATGATTTCCTGCAGGTGATGGGAGGACACCAGGACATGCTTTCAGGCTGAATTAATCCTGGTGCATGCTAAAACATCCCCCAGACTTTCCCCAGGGCTCCATTTGGCCTGTGGGCAACCGCAGGAGGTCAGGCAGGGGAAGCTGCCAAGAGGAGGTGGAGCTGGCTGGTTAAAGCTGAGACTAGACATGCATTTATTAGCACTGGTTAATGAACTTGCTCCTGGCAGTCAACCACCAGGGCAGGAGGTGGCCTTGATTTGCACATTGTGACTGCCAAGAAAGTCACCATAATTGCCTGTGATCTTGTGGCTTTCTGATTTTCACCTTGGTCTTCTCTTCCCCTGGAAATAGGGTTTGTGTGGATTTAGGTTTTTTTCTTCCCTTCTCTCCCCAGGTTCTTTGCTTCACATTAACACCATTTTCATGCTTATTGCTACTGCTTTGATTAAACCTCTGCCATGGTCTGATGTTTGGTGTAGTACCCATGGTGACTGGAAAACAGCAGCCATTCGCACAGGTAAGGAGATCAAAGTTACCTAAAGTAAGCAAAAGTTAGCAAAGCCATCAAACACACTCTGTTGTACTGTAAGCATCCCTGAGACACTACTCAGTCATCTGGGGATGACACAGGGGCTGCCAAACAAGACCAGCACTGCTGGAGAATGATGTGCTGCCCATCATCCCCGTGCCTTTGGTGGTGTGTGATATTGCAGGTTGAACAGAGCAGAAGTAATGTAGGCTTGGAGTCCCCGTGTAAAAGGAAACAACCAAAGGCTGAAACGATCTTCTGTTTAATTAGAAGTGTGAGTGCATGTAAGAGGAAGTATCTGACTGCAGGCTGCATGTGTAAATACAGAGCCAGAAGCTGGAGATCAGGCAGGAAGAAAGTTTGGGTTTATTCCTGTGCTCCTGGAGGCAGGAAAGCAATGGAAGCTGCTGTGCTGCAAGTTTCCAGTTGACTGTTTCTTCCTTGTAAATGCAGGAAATCAGGAAGGAGGAATAAACGCAATAGCTTTAATTGTTTGGGTTTTTGTTTTTTTTTTTTTTTTTTACTGTTTCCTATATACAGAAGTGGAAGATAAGGCTGAGAAAGCTCAAATGTTTAAAGTGGATCCTTCTAAGCAGCAGTTTTACTTCTGGTAGGAAAGAAATTAGATGAGTAGAATCTCAGAGTATGGTCCAGCCTGTGGGGCTTGATGCTGGGAGGTTTGGGGGGGGGTGTGCCTTCATGGAGTGATATTGCTGGATCCATGGTGAAGTTCTTGGGTTTGAGGCATTTTGGGGGGGACATTGAATTTTGATGGGGAAGGGTCTGCTGTCTAAAGAGGTCGGTGTCAAATCTGTACAATGGGAACAGTTGCCGATGCAGGAAGAGACTGTAGAGAGTGAGTTGTTGCTGAGCTGAAGAGGAATAAAAGCAAGAGGATGACATTAGCATCTAATTCCTGGCAGTTGTTGCAGTGCATAATAACATCAGTTTAAAAGCTCCTCGTTTCCCTTACTTTGTGCATTATTAAGGCTTGAACTTGTGCTCAATAGCTGGAATATAACTTTCTGCTTCCCTCATTCTATGCCTGCAATTGATCTACATAACCTGCTAGATCTCCACTTAGTTTTCTGAAGCATGTGAGGGTTCTCGCTGTGTCCTGAGAGACACAACAGGATAACTCATGCCCTCTCTTACAGAACCTGTGTTATTGCGATCCTTTGCTTCCTTGTGGGACAAGTAGAGTAACAAGAGAGGGGAAAATATTGGCTTTGCTGCACCTCAGATGCTTGTGCCACATTGTCAGGGGTGTTTCCATCATACCGGACAGGTTTCTGCTCAAACCCCTCTCAGTTCTTTCCTTTGCATGGCAAGTTCCAAGTCCAGCACTAAGGCCACAGTGCTGTATGGGCTCTCTTAGGATCTCTGTGGAGCACACTGTCAGTCCAGCCAAGCAGACAGCTTTATGGAGACACTGCTTGGGGTTCCTGAGGCAGTTGCTGGGGAGAAAAGGTCTATCTCCAACTATAGTTTGGTAAGTCTTTCCCTCTGGTTAGTACCTTTGGAGCTCACAGGTTGTGTTAGGACAGTGTCCAGTTCTAACAGAGTCCAGATCATCCAGCTATGTCTATAACCACCTTGAGGAGTTCGGCTTCTGCTGAGCTTATTGTCTGTGACTTTCCTGATTTAAAAAAAAAAAAAAGAGAAAAAGGAGGTCTCTTATGTTTTTAAAAAGGTTTGTATCCAACTGAGTCTTTTATGAAACAAGTTTTCATACAGATTGAGCTTGGGGAAATGTCTCCATCAATACGTTTTTGTTAAATCTATAGGCTACTGACATCTCACATAGTCTGGATGTTTCTACCCTTGATGCATTGTTTAGTGCCAGCTTCCCTGTTTGTTTTCCTTTTTGTGATTGTGCTGTAGATCTTTTCCAGAATTCAGCTTCCAAAGAGAAAATGCAGCTTATTCAAACTGTTCTAAACCTATTTATCCAGGCAAGTACTTGCACACGTAGGCCAGCAGAAAAGCACTATGATGTCTGTCAGGGCAGAAGAGCACACAGACCTTGTGAAATGCTCTCTCCTTGGTGCCTTTAATCTGGAGGTAGAAATTACATATACATAACACAGTGAGAGGGGGCTCTGTACCTGTTTGAGTTCCCTTTTCTCAACACTAAATTAACCATGAAGGGACTTTGAGGTTAGGTAGCTGCATGGAGATCTCTCTCCTTTATGTCACTAAAAAGCCAAGAGTTGTCATGAGCTGATGGCTATGTAAGAGATTCCTCAAAAGCAGCTGGTATCACATCTGAATTGCTCAAGTTCCCACATTTTATCCAGAGCATGTTGTCTCAGACTTACCTTGAAGAGGCTTTCTCATGCAGCTGCTGATCAGTCTCGCTCCTTAGCATGACTGAAAAGCACTTAGAGCAGATGTTGTCACTGTGCTTGAGCCCTTCTTGCAAGAGAAACATCTGGGAAGAAGTAGCACGGGCCGGTCAGAAATCCCACTTTAAACTTTGTTCAAGTTCGGTTCAATAGGTCTCGAGAATTTCACGCTCTCATCATAAGACAGACTTCAAAAGAGGCTCCTCCTATTCCCAGAGGAAGACTGGCCTCTCTTTCCTGGAGGCTTGTTCTCTGAACTGTTGATACAGGCTGCTAGAGTCCCTGTGGGCCAATGGGAGGTATATATTGTGATATAAGTGTTTAGGAATTTAGCAAGACTTCCTTGCTGCCAGAGCTACACATGTGAAAGACTGGGGCTTGTTCTCCTTTTTTTGACTTTAGACTTTTGGCTGCCTGAATTAAATATATTTCTTGCTGATTCTGTAATGAACACATAGGCTTGAATTCCTATGTTGCTTTTTATTTGCATTTTTACTACAGTTAGTCTCATTTCCTTCTGGCTGAAGGCCATTAGTGAGGAGTTGGATGACTTGTCTAGGTTTTCACTTTTTATGGTTTTCCAAAGCTCTATACATAATAAATCAGGCATCTTGTTTTGCTACTGCTATTAACAATGTACCTGGAACAGAAGAATTGATGGAATACATCAAGTTTAATGCCTTAACAACAACAAAGAAAGTCAACAAAATAAAGAAATGCACTTGTGGTGATGCTTTTCCAAACTGTCATCATCATTCTTTCACAGATCCAGCCATGAAATGAGGACAAATGAAAGATTTTGCCAAGACGTCACCATCCAGTCCATCCCAACCTGGGCTTGAAACAAATGATATGACACATCCATCTCTGCAGCAGACATGGCTTCCCCTTTCTGTTCATCCCACTTACAGATGACAACTCTCTTAGCTTAAGGTAAGATGCTGTCCAGCAGACACATTGTCTGGAATAGGTATCTTGACTTGCAAGTTATAGCAACTCCATGGCAAGACTCTGTAAGTATTTGCTTTATGAAGATCTCTCAGTCTCATTGCTCTAGTGTCGTTCCCTGAATAAGGAGGATTGAAGCAAAAAAAGGCTGAAGATCTTTCCTCCAAAAGCCTTTGGAATTGCTGCCTGGCACTGAGCCATGAAAGTTAGGCAAATCCATGTTAAGCTGCATTTCAATGAGAAACCATTTGAGTTCAGTTTGACCTTTCCTGTAAGAATTTGAAAGTCTTCTCTTGCATAGCAGGCTGTGTTGGCACAGCATCATGAAAGCGATGCTGGACACTGAGTTCTTTCTGTACCAGCAAAGCGTTCCAGGTCAGAAAACACTTCCCCTAAACTAAAATATATTTTCTTTAAAATAAGGTTACAATAGTTTCCTTCCTTGTGGTACTTTGCCACATGAACTTCCTCTATTTTTGTACAGAAAACCATGGGTCATTTGTTGTGCAGTTCATGCTCTCAGGTACCTTTCCTCCTTGCTGACATGTTCAAACCTAAATTCCTTCTGCAGTTCAGACTTAGTGGGTTTTTCCTGCTTTGCAAAGTGGCGCTACAGAGACACTCTGCTCACCCCTTCCAGCGTTTAAAGCTTCTTGAAACTGTAGATCCTACCCTGTTTCGTGTTGGAAGCGACCTTAAAGTTCATCCATTTCCAACCCCTGACACAGGCGGGGACACCTCCCACTAGAGCAGCTTGCTCCAAGCCCCTGTCCAGCCTGGCTTTGAACACTGCCAGGGATGGGGCAGCCACATCTTCTATGAGTACCCTGTGCCAGCACCTCAGCACCCTTACAGGGAAGAGCTTCTGCCAAAGAGCTAACCCAAATCTCCCTTGTTTCAGTTTGAACCCATCACCCCTTGTCCTATCACTACAGTTCCTGATGAAGAGTTCCTCTTGGGTATCCTTGAAATCAACTCTTGCAGAAGAGTGAAACCTGCATGGAAAGAGTGAGGTTCATATCAGCTTTCATGTTCTTTTTTGCAGGGGCCCTTCGGAAGATGTTGCCTACCCCAGAAAGCTATTTGGGTACATCAGCTTCTCCAAGGGAGAAGTCTACCTCTAGGATCAGGTTTTAGAGGCAGGGTCTTTAGTGTTCCTGCTCACTGCCCAGAGTGAACTGATGGAAAGAGACATTTCATGTTCCTTTAAAAAGTGAAAATTCCAATTCATATGAGCAAAATGCACAATAGTAGCAGCACTAACTGCAGTTATTTCAGTACAGCATCCTTCCTCCTAAGAACTAGTTGCTGAGTGCTGGAATCTTCCTTTCCTCCAAATGGAGAATGAACATTGGCAGTTCCAACTCTGTTGTTCCTCAGCTCCCACGCACACCTGCAAAATATTGCCTGCAGCAGAACATCGGAGATCATTAAAAGGTTAGGTTTTTTTCGAAGAGAAAAGACTTTATATCTCTTCAGTGAATGTAAAAATATTAATTGAATAAACCATTAATTGTCAGTAAAAGAACAAATGTAGCTTAAAAAGTATGTAAAAATGCTGGAATGTACAAATGAGCTGGTAACGTGTAGGAAGCACAAAGAGCTAAAAATACTAAATTAAAACATGCACATTTGAGGGGAAAAAAAAGTATAATTTGAAGTATTCTTCATTTTAATAGATTTTTCCTCAACTTCATTTAACCTCATTACTTTTGCGTTGCAAATAGCTCATGTGTACTGTATTTTCCATTTATTAAGCCATGCCGTATTTGCTGCTTGTTTGCTCCTCTCAGAACCTGCTTTTTAGGCTTAAGAGAAGAGCAGCTTCCAGTGGAGGTGTGTGTGAGAAGTTGAGGGGCTGTTTCATGCCTGTGAATGTGATGAGCATTGCAGTATGGACTATGTATGTTTTGGTATTCGAAGTAGGAAACAAGTACTTGGGGAAAGTGATTGTAAGTTTTGCCTGGTTGTGGCAATGGAAAGCAACCAGTAACTTCAGCATTTAACACCTACAAATGTTTAGGACAAGAGTCACATTAAGTTTTTCCTCTGGACTGCACACAGGCTAACTAACCCCTGTGGTGCACTGCTGCAGGTCCTCGCTCTAGTCAACATCTTGGTGTCTGCCCTTGCACCACTGGCCCTGCAGATGTGACACAGATGGAAGAACTGCCCTTTGTAACCTCTGATGAGGAAAGAGCTTTTATTACTGGTAAGAGCAAGCTCTCTCTTCAGCTGTCACAGCCTGGGTCAGGCAAGCGTAAGACTGTTTCCTTGGGGACTGGTTTACTATCTCTTCTGGGAATTAGCTAGGCATTAGTCATAGCTTTGCTAGGACCTCTCTTAGCCCTTTCTAAATAAATGGCTTTGGGAGAGGAGGGCAGGCTGTGAGTCTTGGAAAGGATGAGGCACCCTCTGGCCAACCTCTGCTTGGAATGACTGATTTATGGAGCTGGAAGGAAGCTCTGGGGAAGCCATCTACAACTGCTAAGTGGGAGGTCAGTCAATCTCCTTTCATTCACCCTGGGACTGCTGGGCAATAGCCATGGGTGAGGCATGTTCCCTGGGTGTTGCAGTAGCTTATGGAGGCTGCGTTAGAGGGGAGTACAGGCACGCTCTCATGCTGGGTGGAAAGAGATTGCTCCTTTCATCCCATCCCATTAGTTTGTTAGGAAGCATTCATTATAAAAACATGTTTGTGAGAGAGGTTTTTGTGCTTCTCTCCTCATTCTGAAAGAAATGCTAGAAATCCTGCTTAAGCTGGAAATTAAAAGACTATACCTTATCTTATAACCAGCAGAGAAGGTCAAAGGGCCTTAGCCTCTTCTACATCACAGCAGTGCTATTAGCAGGATGGGGGACATTGTCTGATCTCCTAACACAGTGACAGAGGTGCAGGAGGAATGATGGACAGTGTGTATGTAATCCTTCCTGATGAAATTTTCTAGGCTTGTCCAGACACTTTCCTAATGACAACAGAACTTACCTGAGCCTGTGGAAAACAGTGGAAGTTTTTTGACATTGACATGGGGGTGCTGACTCATGGAGCTGAACATGAGCTTGTGCCCAGGCACCCAAGAAGCCAAGAGCATCCTGGCCTGTATCAGCACCAGTGTGGCATCAGGGCCAGGGCAAGGACTGTCCCCCTGCACTGGGCACTGGTGAGGCCACACATCAAATCCATTGAGGTGCTGGAGCAGGGCCAGACAAGGGCAATGGAACTGGTGCAGGGCCTGGAGCACAGTGTGATGGGGAATGGCTGAGGGACCTGGGGGGTTCAGTCTGGAGAAGGCTCAGGGGGGACGTGATTGCTCCCTACAACTGCCTGAGAGGAGGATGGAGCCAGGAGGGGGCTGGGCTCTGATCCCAAGGAACAAGGGATGGGACAAGACGAAATGGCCTCAAGCTGCACCAGGGGAGGTTTAGATGGAGAGGAGGAACAATTCCTTCCCCAAAGGGCGCTCAGGCATTGGAACTGCTGCCCAGGGCAGTGCTGGAGTCACCGTCATGCAAGTGTTCACACGCTGTGTAGACAAGGCCCTCAGTGCCATGGGTTAATGGTGGTCTTGGCAGTGCTGGGGAATGGTTGGACTTGATGAGCTTAAAGGTCTTTCCAAACTATATGATTTTGTGTTTCTATGACTGTGTGACTTTGAAAACCCAGGATTTCACCCTGTGGCTCCTCAGTTACTTTTCTGGTTTTCGCTCATGTCTACCTGTTTTCACTGACTGTTTTCTCTATGCACTATTTCCACTCTGAGTAGAAGATATTTGCTGCTATCAGTTCCAGAACAGCTAAGGACTCCTCCAAGGTACTCTGTCCATCAGAAAAGCTTATTTCAGAGAACAGAAACACTCAAATACTTAAGTAATGTGGACTCTCAAGGCATTTGTCCCCTGCCCTTTCTTAACCGGATTTCCAGCATATGTGCTGGGTTTCTGAGTTAACCACATGGAGCCAAAGGATGTTTAGCTTTTATTTTTGTGCACATCTGCTGTTGAAAACTGCACCATACCAGTCCCTACAAAAGCAATGCTGCTTCATTCTCAGAGAAATAGAGGAGTTTCCAGTCGCAGCCAGGGGGATGTCAATTCCCTAGGCATGGCTCCATTGGTGTGGCTGTGCTGGAGATATTAGTGCCTTTGAAAAGCCTCTTGAGCTGCTCATAGCCAGGGATGGACATCAGCAGCTCTGGGAGGTTGCAGCCACTGTTCTCCCCTCTCCAAAGTTGCCATCAAGGACCCCAGGCATGGGGATGCTGCTGAGCAAGTCCTGGATGACTGCCACCATGATCCCTGCCCCCCCTCCCCTCCCACACAGGCACAGAGCTGTGCTGGAGAAACAAGTTTGAATGGAAAAATACAAGAGAAAAAGGACTCCTTGACTGTACTCTAACACCCCCAGCCCCAACACTGCACCTTCCTCTGTCCCGTCTATGCTCCTTCATCGCCAATTCCCCCCAAGACAATCCAATCCCTTATCTCATCCTCCCCTGAAGGAGCTCTGCACTTGGTGGGGGGGGGTGGGCAAGTGGCTCCCTCCATGCCTTATCCCACGCTTTATCCCTGGCCTGGTAGGTTGGGATGGTTCCTGCTCCATCCCCATCTCCCCTCACTGCCCATAGGGCTCCATCCCAATGCTCAAGTCCTCCAGATTCTGAACAGTTTTGCCAGTCTCAAGGACGCAGCAGTTGGAGGTGAGCAGCTCCTTGAGCAGTGACACAGAGGTGAAGCCACATGGGGGGATGGCTGTATCTGTGCCACCAGGTTTCCCAGGCATGGGGCTGCTGCTGGGACCCTCCTGCCTGACCCCCTCCATCTCCCTGTGCAGGCAGAGGGAGCGCACAGCCACCTCCACCTCCTTGGAGCATTCAAGGATGCAATCATCCAGCTCCCCTGGGCCTTGGCTGTGGGGCTCAGTGAATGGGCTGGGGGCACACTGCTCCCCAGGGGTGTCCCCATTGATGTGGCCATGCTAGGGATGTTGATCTCATTTAAAATGCCTTCAAGAGCTTCTAGACGGGAATGGGTGTCGGCAGCTCTGGGAACCTGGGGCCATCGTTCTCCCCTCTCTGCCAGTGCCACCAAAATCACCCAGTACAGGGACAGTGCCACAACTGTCCTGGCTGACCCCTACTGCTGCCCAGTGGGAACCAGCGATGCTCAGGACCTCTTTGAGAATCATCTCATGAGTCATGCCAAGGTCACCTGCTGGGACTCCAGGATCTTGCCTGTGGGGACAGCAGAGGAGCTGGGGGGAACATGCTGTCTCGGACGATGTTTCTACGCAGCCACACCAGGGTCAATGGCGAAAGGATTGTGGGGAGAGCAGCTCTGCAGAGTGGAATCCGGGGTCTGCTCGGCAGCAGGCTCAAGAGGAGTCCGTGTGGATGGCGCCCTTCTGAGAAAGCTTTAGCTTGGTTCCAGCCCTGAAGAACGATATAGGAGGTTCCAATCCTAAAGCTCTAACCCAGGGCTTAGAGAGTGGGAATTGAGTCTTCCACTGCCAGTCCATCTCCCTTCACTACTTTACACTTGGTTAGTACAAACCAGCTTCATCACAGCTACTGCTGCTACTAAAAATCTGTGCCTGGCTCTGCAGAGGGACACAGACTGAACAATGTACCCTGAGTCCTTACTGAGTCCCTGTCGTGGTTTGAGGCTCTCAAACTTGCGCAGTCGCTCTCTCACTCACTCCCCCCTCATTCTTCCTCAGTCCCAGGGGGATGGGAAGGAGAATCAAAAGAATGCAACTCCCACAGGTTGAGATAAGAACAGTTTAGTAACTAA